>CAJVPU010000278.1:0-19462 GCA_910591775.1 Dentiscutata heterogama | reverse complement strand
ATACAAATTAAGTCTTTATATAGTCTCTATGTAATTACTTATATAAATTATTTAATAAAGATATGAGCAAGGCCTCATCTTAAAAAAAAAAAAAAAGAGTTCACTATAGCAGACATGAGTAGTGATTGTCTAATAAATATAAATTAACTTACTCGAATAAATGCAACTTTTAAATGTAATATTAAACTAATTGTATTATAATAACTTGACCAACAAGTTGCTACATATCATTTAATCCCTCCACCTACAATATTATTAGCTTGAATTTCTTTTTCAAGTGCTAAATTAGCTATATACAATGATTTAAAAAACTAGGCAGCTAATGTTGCTTGAGATAAAATACATTTAGCAAAAGATTCTTTTATGATATCTTTGCAAATAAGATTTAGCCGATGGGCTATACATGACATGTTCATTATATAAGAAAATTTTTGTGTAATTATTCACCTTGCTGCTATAACGTTTGCACCACTATCACTAACTACTGCACAAATTTTTTTTGTCCCAATTTGAGTAATTATTGTTTCAATTTCTTGGGCAAGAAATTCTGCTGTATGTCTTGAATCAGAATAATTATATAAAGTATATAAATGCTCTTTTCAATCAGGTGTTAAAAGTAAAAAATTCCAGATTGATCGGCCTCATAGATTTGTCCAACCATCAAGCACTATAAAAAAATAAATATAAATAATATTATATATTATATTTAAATTATAAAAAATAAAATTTAATAATACCAAAGGTAATATTATTTTTAGTTTGTAATTCAGTTTCAAGTTTTGCTTCTACTTAAATAAGCTGCTTACTAAAAATTCTTCTTGCAAGTGTTTTAGAACTTGGGATTTTAAAACCTGGTCTAAGGTCCTGAAGCCACACACAAAATATTTCATTTTCAGCAATATTGAACGAAAAACTTGCACAAGCAAATGCACGACACATGCCATTTTCTAATTGATCTTGTCTTTTTGAAGATAGTTTTTAATTTTCAATATATTTAAAAATATTTTCTTTATTTTTCAGATCAGTTTTTCATTTCTTATTTGCATTTTGACTTTCATTATCTTCAGCTAATTTCTTAAAATAAAAAAATTAAGCATCTAATGGAGAATTAGGACAATTATGCACAATATACAATTTGAAAGTTGCTATGTCTCCACACTGCTATTTTTCTAGATAGTATTTACAACTGGCCAAATAATGTCCGCCTTTTTTTTTTCTATTTGATTAAAATGATTCCAAACAGAATTAAAGGGTTGGCCAGATGCTTTTTGTAGTTTATTACTACTGGATCTTTCAGACAGGCACTAAATGCTGAAGTAGATTCTTTATCATCAATATCGTTAAATGATATTTTTAAAAAAAGATTATCATTACTATCTAATGTGAAATGTAAAATTTATTGATCACTAAATTAGTATTAGTAACGTTTCAGGAATAATACCTGATCAGTGAACTCGGGTATCCTATAAAAATTAGATTTAAGGTGCCTGAATAAGTAATCGCTAATATGTTTACAAAATCCTCCTATGTGTATATTCCTGTATTCCACAAACATCTGCATCAGCAGATTTTTTGATTATCTTCAAACACCTTTTTAAGTATTCATCATATAATGTTCAATTTTATATTTGCCTTTTTTAGCTCCAATTATTTATAATACAGTAATATTATGTGTTTTATTAATATTTTTATATCTATCTCATCGACTCCTATTTAATTAAAATATTCAATTAGAACTATGTATATATCAGAGTCTGATCATTAATAAAAATACTTTATATTTATACTTTGCTGCTTCAATTCTTTTACTATAATAACTCCCAAGATTGTTTGTATCCATAATGCTTCCATATTTATAAATATTCAAATGTCTCTATGTTCATCCTTTTTAACCTCAATAATAATTAGGTCTTTGTAATAAATGAACACCTTTTAATTATTATTTTTTTATTCTAATATCATTCTCAGCATTAAATGGACTATGAGTATTTATCATGATTTTTGATAATATTTGAATACTTTATATTTTTTTTTTAACTCAAATTCCTTATGCTATATCATAAATTCCATTGAAATTCTTAGCAATAATATGGTTCACACATTATCTATTTTAACAAATCTTTAATAATATTTGAATATCTTATACTCATTCCTGCATTCTTTCCAACTCCAATTTTGTACTATAATCAAATACTCTGCTTTATCATCTACTTTGGCAGGCCGTTGATAATAGACAAATGCTTATATTCATTCTTTTCAACACAAGTTCAATATTGATAACAATGATCAATATTAAATGTTTTATCTGTATTATTTATTTTGGTATATTTAAAATATTCCATTTTCATTCTTTTTTTGCCTTAATTTATCCTCGATAACAATATCCATAAATGCTTTTTACATATTTATTTTCTTTATAATAAAAAAACACTATCTTATGATTATGTTTGTCTTATAACAATAACCCAGTATCGAATAAGACTTCATTATTTTCCCCTTGCTAAACGACACCCATAACATATGCCTTCAGTCACACCCTCACAGTTATGTAACAATATTTATTTCATATTATTTGTGAAGAGATACTTATTAATTCGCTAAATCCTTCAAATTTATAACAACCACTATGATACATACTACAAATACATGATTATGAATATGGTAAAATAATATGCTTAACAATAAACTCTGCATGCCTAATAACAAAACTCTACTGATTTAACCGATATATCCTTTTAACCCACCAGGGTCCAATTGCGGGTATTATGATTAAATACTATTTTGTCAACCAGTAAGAAACTGCAGAAAAGTAAAGACAAAAATGGTAATATTGGTTTAACCACTCTCTTAGTGATACAAATCAAAAATTGATTAGTTGACTGAGCTTTTTAGATATATCGACTAATCAATTAGTTGCAACTAATCAACTAAAGAATTAATTGATTAGTTGCAAAGAATCAATTGAAAAATTATTTATTTACTTAATAAAGTAGTTGCAACTAATCGATTAATCGATTAATTGACCAGTTTAAATTAATCGATTAATTGAAATTACAACTAATTGACCAACTGAAAAAATAATGGTCAAAAATTTTGACAATTTGTAACACGTACATACATGGATAAATTCTGGGTTATCCTGTTGATTTTTTAAGCAAAAACAAAATCTGCTAATATTTATTTTTATTAAAATTAGAACTTAAATTTTGTCTAAATCTGATTTTTATCTAAAAATTAACAGATTTTATGAAAATAATCCAGAGTTTATATATAGTTTATATAAACATTTTGTAATAATCATCAATTAGAGTAAATTTTTATTTTATTTTATATAAATTTAGTAATATAGTATATACTATTTCTATATTTTTCTGTAGTAATAATTACTTTATATAGTAATAATTACTACACATAGTAATAATTACTACACATATTAATAATTACTACACGTAGTAATAATTACTACATGTAGTAATAATTACTACACATAGTAATAATTACTACATAGTAATAATTACTACACATAGTAATAATTACTACATGTAGTAATAATTACTATATGTAGTAATTATTATTACAATTACTACTTTTTGTAGTAAATAATTACTATATTACTATATTTGTGATTTGAATTATGGCACTATTCATTATCATATGTGTTTTATATTCAGTCATTCTTTCTAAGAACCTTTTATAATAAGCTACTACATCTGTATGCTCGTGCCCATCTATATATATTCTTTTTTTGACTTCTACATATTCAAACCCAAATGCTTCTAACCAATTTCTAGCCATTCTTATACATATCATTAGTGATAGATCAAAGCAAAGATTTGAAAATATTTTTTCATTTACATGATTTGCCAGTTCATTTGCATTAACACACAATTTGTTTAATCAAAGAAAAGACTCAATCTGTATTAAAATATCATTATTCTACAAAAAACTCTAGGTTTTTGAATGTTTTTCTTGTTTTGAAATTGGAATTGCACCATTCTGAATATAATTTGTTGCTTATGCATGTATGCAACAGGCATGATAAACACCCTTTCTAGCTGCTTCTGCTATAATAGTACTTGCTTCAACTCTTTTCTACAAGATGCAAATAAGATAACATTGTATAAAGGTGAGCTTTCTCGATCTTACTATACTCATCACTTTTGAATTCATTTTCTAATTGTTTGATTGTATTGTTTAAGTTTTTAGAAGATATTAAATTGTGGTCTCTAACAATCTCAACCTCAAAATCATCACTATCTAAACTAGTTGGTTCATTATTTATACTTGTATTATCACTATTATTCACACTTGTACATGCATTCACTATCTATTAAAAAAAAAGATAATTCAAATAAATATTTTTCATATTACTGTAAAGTACAAGCCATTTGAAAAATAACTTACTGATGACCAAAATGATTCTAGCTTGGATATTCCAACTGCAGCTTCCTATTATAATTATCTTCAATTCCTTTTTGCTCTTACTGAATTTCTAATATACATGAGCAGCTGATAATTAATCACTTCTGGGACTGCTTGCAACAATCTTGTAATAACATTATTTGCTTTTTCAGTTCTCAAAATACTTATTCCTGTATCACTACTCTTAATATTATTAAGTTCGTCATCACTAATGCTACAAGTATCCTCAGCGTTATTAAATTTGTCATCACTAGTGCTAAAAGTTTTTAAAACTTTTACCTGGTGCTGATTCTTAGATTGTTTTTGTATCATAATCTCTTGTAACTAAGCCCTCCTTTTAGATAATCATACTATTTTTTAATAATGGGGCTTTGCAAAGCTAATTAATGATTGCTAGGTCCTAAATACCAGCTTTTATGTAAGTACTTTATATTTTATTTTAAATTGATTATATTTTATTTTTATTTTACTTACGTTCTTTCTTTTATCGAACTTCCTTTGATACAACTGTAAATGAGAAAGAAAGACTTAAACTGTCTTCACAAATTTATCCTCTTTAAATATAACATTTTTATTACATCATTCTTACAAAATAACATGTGAATCTATTTAATTATGTGATAGAGACGATTCTTTATAGAGGCTTTAAAGATACTAATATCCTAATTTAAATATTCATACTGTGCTATTTCCAGATAAGTATAGCTGATTTCAATATAACATCATACATTCGACTATATTTTTTTCTTCTATCTTCTACCTTATTATATGCTAATTCAATATCATTCTTTATTTGATATCAAACAGGTTGGTAAGTGGGCTTTTACTCATGCAGACTCTAGCTTTAACTTTTCTTAATTGTAACATCATATATTTGACTATTTTTTTTTTCTCCTACTGCCCACCCTATTACATGCTAATTTAATATTTGATTTCAAACTGGTTGATAAGTGGGCTTTTTATCTATACAAACTCTAGCTTAATTATTTATTTTACCCTCAATCACATACAACATTATTATGACATCAATGACACCTTTTTAATTTCTCTGATTTTATTTATTTAGAATTGTGGAAAAGAAAATATAAATTTACTGATCAATTTATATAACTACCAACTATGATTACATATTTAATACATTATTACAAATTCAGTTATAAGATTATACATAAACTCTGCGATAGGGTTTTTTGATCTAACTGATATAGGCTTATAACAAACTAACCAATCATATTAAACTATCTTAACAGTTTTTTTCTTATACATTCTAGCCAATAGGAGGCTTTATTTTTATATCATGTAAGCAACCAAATTTTGGTTTTATTTAATAACATTGACTAACTTTAAAACAATTCAGCCAAATAAAATTTTAATTAACTAAAAAATAAGCTTTATAACTTTGCTCTTTAGGTTTGATTTTACTATTTTATGAAGAGATTTGGTTAATATCTACTTTAGTTTTTTATTTATAAGCTTTTAAAAATCATGTATTTTATATATTGATTAAAGGATGCCCACACTATAGTAAAAATCAAATTGGATGAATTAACTTGTATATTTGCCATTAAGTAAAATAACTGCAATAGCAATAATATTAGATAGCTCAGTTTGTTATGATGCTATCCAGAGAGTGTTATCCATATAGGCAGGACTAAGCAATTGATTCTGGTATGATTAGTAGTTTGTTGCTTGAGATTGGTAAGCCAAGAAGCTTCTAATATATAGCCAGAATAGGATGAATATATGTAAGATATAAGTGGGTCATAGTAAATACATTACAGAAGAGAAGTTATAATTTTGCCTTGGTCAATACTATTAAGTACTTGGTATGGAGAAGTTAGATCAAAATTAGTAATAACTTCATTTTGGTGATTAGTTAATAGGTTGATAAGGAAATTAATAATAGCAGAATGAAGAGCAAATTTAGAAAATGAGTGTTGAAAGAGGGCAAAGTTTACAGAGTCATATGCCTTACTCATATTCTGAGAAAGAACCCATATTTCTTTGAAGTTGCTGTTGGCATCTTCAATTAGGTTGTTAAGAATATGAATTTGGATAGATATACTATTGCCTGGTAATGCAATGTAATTGTAGAGGGGATAATATGGAGTACTGTGTAAAACTTTGCTGAGTCTATTAGTGAGGATTATGGTATAGATTTTGTGAGTATGTTTAATAAGGCTATTGGACAAATAAAATTTAGATTGCCATCAAAGGTATTGTTTTTGTGGATGGAAAAAATTCTTCCCTTTTTTTATTGCTTGGATATGTAGTTATTAGTTAAACAGTAATTGAAGAAAGCAGTAAGAGAAAAATACAGAAGTGGTTAAAATGTGGTCCCGATTTTTGTGTTTGTTGAATCTTGTAAAATTTTAACATAAAAATCAAAATCTTCACATGTAATAAAAGTTTTATGCTGTCTATTAACTGACTTACTGTCAAGATATTTAACAAGTAAGTTATCAAATGCACTACAAGACAAGAAAGATAGTCTTGAGGTTCAACCATTGTATAGTAGTTACTAAAAAAGAGTAAATTACTAAAAAGAGTAACAAGAGTGAATACATAAAGAATTTTATTAACTAATACATAAGAACAAATTATATAATTTTAATTTATTTAACTTTTATGTTAATGACATAATTAATGTCATTAAATGATTATATTATTCAGCATTTGCAGACTCAAAAATCATTTTAGAATCAACTTAAGTTAAATTTGGATTTCATAGCAACTTGATCTATATTTGGAATTTAGTTACAACTTAAGTAGATTCTAAACCTATTAGGATTCCATGCCAGCGTACAACATATACAGTACTTGTCACTTTATAACTATCATTCTTATTTTCACTTATCTAAAAAAATTGCTGTTTGTAAATATTGTATAATGAATATATAACATTGTATTTTGTTATCAAAATAAATAAGAATTAAAAAGAATAAATACAAGACATTTAAAGCTACTAAGATAGGAAATGTTAAAGCAATAAATAAGCAATAAAATAAAATCTAAAAAAATTTGTTCTTGTCTGCAACATAATATTAAGGATTTTTTTAAACAATTACAAGTTTGGACTGCTAAAAATATTTCCAAACTTAAACACAATAAGTAATAATAATCGACAAAAGAATGCAATTGATAACCGGAGCATAAACCAAAGTTTTTTTAATTTCATATTTTAAATGACTAAATCAACTAAAACCGGGTCATTTTCTCTAAATAACCAGGTCACTGAGTTATTTTAGTCATCTCAAGTCATTTGAGAACACTGCTATAACCATTGAAATCTGAATTAAAATCGCAGTTATATCAAACAACATAATCTGAAACTTACAACGCAGTGTTCAAGCAAAATTATGAATTCTTTTTTATCTAAAACGCATATCAAAGGTGCTAGTTTAATAATAGATCAATTTTTGAAGTCGACTAGTCTACAATTTCCTGAATTTATGGATTTTACTGTAGTAAAGTCGTATAACTAAGGTGGAGGGCACAGGGTTCTTGGGCATGCCGAGAGGCATGCTTATTTCATTTGATATTTAAAAACCGCATGTTAAATGAACGTGTTTTCTAATTGGTCAATTTAACTATTTCTAAAGATAATGTTCATATATAGTATACCTTCTATAAGTGCATATTTCTGAGGGAATATACACTTATGGAGATCAATGTCTGGACTTTAAAAAATTATTTTAAAGTTTCTTATTGTACTGATCAAATGAGACCTGTATTATTTTATCAACGACTTAATTTCAGACAAAATTATTTTATAGACGATTAATTTCAGATGAGTTCATTTCTTAGACAGTTTATTTTATTGATAGATCATTTCATAGAAGTTTGTTTTTATAAATTATACTAACCTTAACTTTAATTCTAAACCACAATGACTATAATTACTTTGTTGTGAAATAAGTTGTCAGTAAGAAACAGTCTTTGAGATGAATATGTTTATGAATTAATGTCTATAAAATAAATTTGCCTGCGAACCAAGTTGTCTGTGAAGTGATTGTCTATGAAATAAGTGGCACTGGATCAAATAACTTGTACTTATAAAAGTCATAACAAAGTGCTGTATATATATTTACGTACGGGCATGCCTGAAAGGCATACCTCTAGTCCAAGACATGGCCCCTGAGCATGCCAAAAATTTTAATGTGCACCTCACCATACGTGTAACCAATTATTTTGTGAAATTACATAATCGTTATTAAGTAATACATAGTCTAAAATTAACAAAAAAAAGGAACTGAGTATATCGATATAAAAAGCGATCGACATATAGGAATAAAAAAACCAGACCATATGGTATCACATACCCCACGATTTACCCATACTTACATATTACATCGTTTCCATCGTTTCACAACATTTTTTATCGAATATATATATATACTTGAATACACAATTACATTTAGTTAACAAAATTCTTACCCCTTAAAAAATGATAAAATTACCGAACGAATGTTATCTCAAAATATTTGAGAATTTCCAAGATGATTCTAAAAACTTATATTCATGCCTTCTTGTAAACCGACACTGGTGTAGAATTATTGTACCGATATTATGGAGTAAATTGGCAAAAAAATTAAATAATAGAAAACTTATAAATACATGCCTTTTATCATTAAATGCAGAAGAGCAAACATTATTAATCCCCTTTAAAATTCACCTTCCAAATTACCCAAAGCCGTTATTTGATTATCCAAGTTATACTAAACATGTTGGCTTTGATTTACATCATGGAGTTATTAATTGGCTTAATTATAGTGGTTATGATAAAGTTCAGATATGGACATATAGCAGTGATAGTCTTTTGGATTCCGTTAAATGTTCTTTAATTTCAATGTTTCTACGAACAAATAAGAAACTTGAATGTTTGGAATTTCTTAACTTTATTTTTAATTATGAATTAATGAAAAATTTATGTAGAAAGAGTACTATTAATTCCTTAACCCTTTATAACAATTTGATTAATTCAGAAGAAATTGCAGAGATTCTTTGTACGAACACAAGTTTAACTTTCCTACGTCTTGGAAACTGTAATATTGGTACTAAAGGAGTAAAAGCGCTAGCAAAAGCACTTTATATAAACACAACTCTAGCATCTTTAGATCTTGATGATGATAATATTGGTATTGAGGGAGGAAAAGCATTGGCAAAGGCACTTAGTAAGAACACTGCTCTAACTTCATTAAACCTTTGTAGTAATTATATTGGTATTGAAGGTGGGAAAGCACTTGCAGAAGCACTTTATATAAACACTACTTTAACTTCTTTAAGTCTTAATTGCAATAATATTGGTATTGATGGAGTTAATGCACTAGCAGAGGTTCTTTGCAGGAACACAACTTTAACTTCATTATGTCTTGATAGCAATGAAATTTGCATTGAAGGAGGCAAAGCGTTAGCAAAAACACTCCGTAAAAGCACTTGTTTAACTTCGTTAAATCTTTGCGGTAATAATATTGGCACTGAAGGAGGAAAAGCATTAGCAAATGTACTTCATATAAACAATACTCTAACTACTTTAGACCTTAGTCATAATAATATTGGTATTGAGGGAGGAAAAGCATTTGCAGAAGTACTTTATATAAACACTACACTAACTTCTTTAAATCTTAGTCGCAATAATATTGGTATTGAGGGAGGAATAGCATTGGCAAAGGCGCTTTGTAAAAACACCACTCTAACTTCATTAAACCTTTATAGTAATAAGATTGGTATTGAATCAGTTAAAGTGTTTGCGCAGGCACTTTGTATTAACACAACTCTAACTTCTTTAGACCTTAGTTATAATAAGGTTGGTACTGAAGGAGGAAAAATATTGGCAAAAGCACTTCATAAAAATACTGCTTTAGCTTCTTTAATATTAGATGGTAGCAATATTGGTATCGAGGGAGTAAAAGCATTTGCAGAAGCAATTTGTATAAACACTGTTCTAACTTCTCTAGATCTTTCTTATAATCAAATTACCTCTGAAGGAATTTATGCATTAGTAGAGGCTGTTCGTAAAAATATTACTTTAGTCTCTTTATATCTTTATGATTATCGAATTTGTCAGGAAGATAAGAACATAATGAAAGACATTAATCGTATATTTTATTGAAATAATAAAGAGAAACACTTTACATAAATATTTCTTATTTTATTATAAAAATTTAATTTGGATCATCCAAGTTAATTCGTTGTCTCTCATGACTAGCCCGTAAGTAAATTTTCAATACAAAGTTTTGCAAGTTATCCATTTTATCTAATTACATATGTATTTCCCATTTCTCCGATGGTCAATTCCTAACATGCCATTTATCCGCATTATATGGGTTAGAGTTAGCATTTTTATTAGCTTAGGTATATATTATTAGTAATTTATAACCTTGTGCGATGTTAAAGAAAATTACCTGTCGGGAAATGGCAATTGGGAAAATTGGAAGTAATCATTACAGGTGAGTTTTAAAGAATTTTAATATTTTAATGTTTTCCATGCAAAGAATTAAAAACAATCAAAATGTTCAAGCATAAGAAATTTTATAAATAAAGCTATATAAATATACAGTATATTTTAAATTTATCTAACTTTAGATATTTCCAATTATCATCTCGGATTGCAATTAAAAAAAAAAAGAAAAAAAAACCATGAAGCATTTATCACATTCAACATCTTTTTCGCTACTTCAAATACTTTTTCTAATAAAATCATCCAAATCAACTAAGTGTTATCTATAAGGCAACCACCAATTTGTCATCATATTATACAACTGTTTACTTACATCGATATCGACATATGAAACACGTTAATTTTTGCCACACTTATTCTTATTAAAACAAACTGAAATTGCTAGAACTGCCACTGGCAATATCACTAATAACATTCTAGCTTCAAATGAACATTAATTAGAATGGAAGCTTTTTTTCTTCATTTCTATCGACCACAGTGGACATAATTTCATTTATATTATCAAATATTTCAATTTTACATTATAAATAATACATTTTATTTGGCAGTTCCTATTACTTGTTAAGATAAAACAAATCAATATATTGTGTTTGTATCTATTTTTAGAAGTACAATATACATTAGTCTTAATGGAATAAAAAAATAAAAATACGAAACCAAAAATCTGTAATATTGTAAATTTGCATTAAACTAAGCAAAAGTTTGATTTATTAAACGATCAGTTACCTCAACAAAACATTAATCACATTTGACAGCCTTTTTTTACCTTCAATCTACAAATACTATTTATTATAAAGCAACCACCAAGCTACCATTCATTTTATAACCGTTTTACTATTAGCTATGCAGATATATCAACTTTTGTACCCCCAAACTCCTACAGAATGTAGTATTAATAAATTTTAGCTAAATTGATAAATATAACTTCTTTGTTATATATATATATATATTTATTCAGGGTGCTCAAGCATCTCCCTCAAAGTAATTAGCTAGTGATCGAGATCGAGCACAAGTACAAAAAAAAAAAAAAGTCGAGTCCATTTTTTTTTTTCATCGAGATGATGAACTTACTAGACTGCTAACCTGTTTTCCATTAATTAAGGATGACTTCGATCTATTAATCTATATGCTTGAGATCACATTGTATTAAATTTAACTTCTTTTGATCTTAGCGATAACAATATTGGTGTTGAAGGCGGAAAAGCGGTTGCAAAAACGCTTCATGTAAACACCACTTTAATTTCTTTAAACCTTAGCAGTAATTATATCAATATTGAGTGGGGAAGAGCGTTGGCAAATGCACTTCATATAAATACTACATTAACATCTTTAAATCTTAGATATAATAATATTGGTAGTGAAGGAGGAAAAGAACTAGCAAAGGTTCTTGCAAGACACTACTTTAACTTTTTTAATTCTTAGCGGTAATAATATTGGTATATAATGAGGAGAAGCATTTGCAGAAGTTCTTTATATAAATATTACCTTAAATTCTTTAGATCTTAGTTACAATGGTATTGAGAGAGGAAAAGTATTAGCAAAAGCACTTTGCAAAAGCACTACTTTAACTTCTTTAAACTTTAACATAATTAAATTGACATTGAAGGTGTAAAAGCATTTGCGGAAGCACTTTATACAAATACTACTTAAACATTTTTATATCTTGGTTGCACTTACATTGATACCGAATGAGAAAAGAATTAGCAAAGGCACTTTGTAAAAATACTGCTTTAGTCTCATTAAGTCTTTATAGTAATAATATTGGCGTTGAAGGTGTAAAAGCATTTGCAGAAGCACCACATATAAATACTACTCTAGCTAATTAAATCTTAGTGCAATAATGTTGGTATTGAAGGAGGAAAAATATTATCAAAAGCACTTTATAAGAACGCTGCTTTAAATTCTTTAAATCTTTGCGGCAGTAATATTGGCAATGAAGGAGGAAAAGCATTTGCAGATGCACTTTATATAAACACTACACTAACTTCTTTAAAACTTTCTTACAATCAAATTACTTATTAAGGACTAATTTCATTAGCAGAAGCACTTTGTAAAAATATTACTTAAGTCTCCTTGGAACTTAGGAATCAATTTTGATATGAATATTAAAAATATTAGCAAATTAATAAATAAAATCCAGTAAATATACTTATGAGACATCTGTGAACAATAATTTATTATCAAGAATAAAAATCCGAAAGCTATTTCTTTGGCAATATATGTGATAACATTCGTCTAACTATTATTTGCATTAGATAAATATTCTTGATACCTTCAAAAATATAGATTGTAAACATTACCTTTTGAGATTCCAACGTTTGGATGGCAGTAAGCATTACTTAATAATATGAATTTATTATTCCGTAATATATCAGACACAAGACATGTCCCCTTGGTTGTTGTTTAATATAAATCAAATGAGTTGACTTACCTAAATTTATATGTAAAATTTGGCAAAAAAAATACATTTCTTTAATTTACTCAAAAAAATAAATATAAAATATAATTTTAAATATGGGACTTATATTCTTTAAGTCAAATGACTGACTTACTTAAAGTAATAATATGATTGGCTAAAGCAATCTTTTGAAAATTAAAGAAAGTTCCACTAAGTAAAGATCTCTTCCAGCCTTAGAAAAACTTGTAGAGAAGGTTTTTAGGATCCCAACGGTAGTTAAATCATTCAAATCGGCTTGGTGGATCTCAAGATAATTCAGTCCAGGAATATACCAAATTTGAAAATCAGGTTCTAGAAAGATCTACAAGCAAGTTTCTATATTTGATTGGTCATTACACTTGCATGAATTCATGCTAGAATTTTACAAGATTTTATATATCTATTTGTTGCTAAATGATATGTAAATAGATAGTAAAAGCAATAAATTTTAACAATCTCTAATAATTTCGCAAAGTTGTTTTCAGAAAGGTATATAAAAACATAAATTTATAATTGTTTTTTTGTATATTGTTTAAATAAAAAGAAATAAAAAACATATAGCTATGATTAATCAGTGATCATGCTTTTGAAATTTTCAGAATCAATTGATCAATCATATATTTTTATAAAAGGTATGATCAGCACTATTAATTTATGATATATTTCTAGACTGTATTTTGGGTTAAAGTCATGAACATAGGGATCTGCAAAGTCACTGTTACATGAAAGACAATCATCTATTAGATAATTATTCTTTATGGGCTATGGTTATGTATGAGGTGGCCAGATTTGTATTACCAGTTTTTCTAGATAAGGGTAAGATTTTTATATTCAGTTATTAAAAACTTAATTGTTACAAGTGTAACTTGAGGTTCATTTGTTTGTTGTATCTTTATCTGGCATGCTTTTCTATTATTGTCATATTTGAGATTGTAATAATAATATTGTCTTTTTAATTTATCTAATATATTATCAGATAATTTTGAGAGGTCAATTACTTTTGGATATTTTTCCAATATTGTTGCAACTTTAGTAGAGTTTTTTTTTCGAAGATAGTTAAATACTTGTATCCTATATAGAGATAGTCAAAGTTCATAAGTTGTTTTCCTATTCATTTTAATGGTGCTATTTGTTTTTGAATTAAGGTCTTGAATATTCATCCTCTTTTAATTTGTTTTGCAGTTATTGTTTCTTTATTCATCATAATTTCTTTAAATTCTTCAATTGTTAATGGTGTTAGTTCTTCTTTTTCAGATTCAGAGTCTATTCCTTCAAATAGTTTGGTAAATATTTTCTTTGAATTTATTATTCTATATTGATATACAGTTTTAATTTGGTTTACATATTCTAGTATGGAATAGTCTTCAATTCTTTCGAATATGTACAAAAGGTTTTGTAATATCATTGGTACAAGGGGTATTTGTTGTTCTTCTATTTGTTTTAAAGAATAAAGTTCCCAAGGTCCTAAGGTTTCTGTTCAGTATTTTTAGACATTTCTTTATCATTTAGTCAAAAAATAAATAGTTCCAATGTTATGAAGTATTTTGCTAGTTCTGGTCTACAGCCTGTTGCAATCCATTCTTCTGTTGAATAATATGAGTTTTTTTAAATTTTTATTAAATTATTATTTTTTATTACTAATTTCAATTCTTCAAATATTTCTCTTAAGGCTATTACTTCTATGATTTCTTTTGGTATTCCATTTTGGTCTAGTTTTCCTTTTCCTCCCATTCTATTGAATGTTCGATAAAAGCTTTTATTTGGATTGATTCATTCTGCTAATAATATATATATTTTTTCTTCTACTATTGTAAATCCTATTGCTTGGGTTATTATTCTATTTGGTAATTGATATGGGTCATGTAAAAATACTTGTTTATTAAGGTATGCTAATAGCTCTAGATTCAAGTATGTCTCTAAGTCATTTTGTGGCTGGTCTTTAAGTTCTATTTTTCCTCGTATTGGTTTAATTCTAGGTTCAATAGTTCTCCAGTATTCACATTCTTATTTCCAAATCTCTGCATGATACTTTTTAAAATTTTCCCAAGTTTGTCCTTCTGATTTCTAATATTCTTTGCTTATACTTATTCTTGTTCTTTTTTCGTAGATTTCTTCTAAATAATGTTTATAGCTTTCTTGTCTACACTGTCTTTCAAATTCTTCAAAGGGTTTCCCAGTATATGCACTTATGTTCTGATTGTATTGCCACTCAATTGTTCTTTGAATATTTCTTATTTTCATTGCTATCCAAAGGTAGTCGTCATTTTCATAGCAATTATATTCTGTCAAGGTTTTTTGTTCTAGAGTTATACTTCTGTAAATTACTTCTTCAAGTTCTGATTCTAAGTTATGTATTAATAATTTTAATAGTTCTAAGAATTGGTCAGTTGTTAGTTTTTTGGGTATTACTTGTTGTCCTACTTCGTGTAGTTTGCTATTAAAGCAATAATATTATTCAAATATCAACTCTGGGTTTGGATATTTCTAATGATTCATTTAGTTTTCAGTACTTTTTATGTTCTATTTTGATGTCTTCAATTGTTTCTTTATTGAAATCTTTTTCTATATAGAATCCTATTACTACTCAATATATAGAATCTATTTGGGATTCAAGTTTGCTATGATAAGTTTCTCTTCAATTTTCTTTATTTTCGTCTTCAGTATATACAAAAGAGTATTCTGGATAATTTATGTCTCTTTCTGAGTATATTTATTAGAAAAAAGATAAAACTTGTTTCTTTTCTTTTGAGAAACAAAGATGTTGTAGAGTATCCTATTTCATTGAACTCTAATCTTAAAATTTCTTTGTAATATTCTTCTTCTATATCTTTATATATTTCTTTAAAGTACTTTTTTGTTTTTTCTATAGTTGATTTATATTTGGGGTTTTCTCTCTTTTCTTCTTTTTCTGTTAACTTGTAGTAAAGATCAAAGTATTTTTCTATATTAATTTTCTTCCACTTTGTCATCTAATCATTGTAACTCATTAAGTAATTCTTGAATTTTTTCGTTAATTAGGTTTTTAGCTTTTTTATTTTTTTCAAACTATTTAACTCCTTTTTTTGATAATCAAGCTTGTATTTCTTCATCATATTCAAAAAAGTAAGTTGCTTCTTCTAGCGAGTATAAATTTCTGACAGTATTAATTATATGGGTTGTGATTGATTCTAATTTGTCTGGTATTAAATAAACTTCTCTTTGAGCTATTAGGTCTTGTATTTTTTCTTGAATTTCATCAAGTACAATTCCTAGTTGTGACTGTACAATATTTAGTTTGTTTAAGTATTGCTTTTGAACTGTGGTTGATTCGTAGTTAAATATAATTTCTTTGGCTTTAATTATTGATGGTGATAGTTGTTTTACAGCTTGTAATAGTATTAAGATTATTCCTATCTAATTATTATTTGTAGGTTGGATTCTTCTTTGGAGTCTTTCGATGGTTACAATTATATCATTGATTATTTGTTCTTTAGTTCTTTGGTCAAGTATTTTTTTGCTGAGTCAAATTTTGATTTTCTAAGTAAGAGGTTCCAGATAAATTTAAATTTTCTTTGTTGTATTATTCTTTCTATTCTTTGATATATGTTTGTATTATTGTTTATTAAGTTCCTTTAGGTACTTTTTTCTTTTGAGTAAATAATATTTGAATCTTTCAATTTCATTGTTTACTTCTTGTATATTTTTGGTTCTGTTCTCTTGGTGTATTATTAAAAAGTTATTGATATTCAAGATATTATTCTCTTGTAATGCTTCGAGTTTTTGTTCAAGATCTTTGTCAGTTAGTTTTTCTAGATTATTTTTAATTTCTTTTAGAGCTTCTAAGTATGTTTTTTCTTTGGCTTCTTTTTGTTCTTCAGATATTTGATTTTAGTATTTATTAAATATTTCTTTTAAGTTAATTTTTCTTGATATTAAGAGTGTTATTCTGTTAATCTCATTTAGTACTAATAGTAGGCAGTAGTTTTTATTTATTCCTTCTTTCAATTGTGTATAGGAATATTTATCGTTTAAGTTTTGAATCCATTTAATTATTTGTTGATATGTTAATTCTAATAATAGATCTAACTGAAGTATCTTTTGTAAGTCTTCAAGATATTCTTTTAACACTTGAATAGTTCAGTTATATTAATCATAATTCTCTGTAGTCATTAAATTCTATTTTGAATAAGTTTTATTGATGCATATTGAATTATTAATTCTGATATTTTGTTTACAATATAGCATACTCCTATCACTAATACTATGTCTTTCAATAAAAGTATGAAATATATTGATACTCAATCGTATGCTATAGCTGTTACAGCAAAGTGGTTCATCCACAAAAAAGTTGTATTTATTAACGGTAATGAAGATAATTCAATTAATTGTTCCAGGTTGTTACAATTGTTTTAATAATTCTTCAATATTTTTAAATATTTCTCTGTCTATAAATTTCAATGTTATTTCTTTTATTTTGTCATCAAATATTTTTTGAGTTACTGATATTGTAATAAGAGCTGTTTTTAGGTATGTTCATTTGTGTATTGATTCAATGTTTAATTCTTTTAGGAGTATTAGGTTTTTGTATTTTTCTAATAATCCTTGTATTTTTTTCCTAATATTTTTTAGTCCTTGGCATTCACTCTTCATCTTATTGTTATTGGTAGTCTTTGTAGTCCCATAATCCTTCTAGTAATTTGTGAATATACAAATTCTGGTGTTGTTCTACAGTCTTTTAATTGAAATATTTCTTCTATAGTTATATATACTAGATTATAATTATTAATTCTATTAATTGTTGCGAGATGAAGTATAATATTGTGCTGTAAGTAATATTTATAGCAGCATCTCTTGTGAGTGTTCCTAAGAATGGTTGGTGTGCAATTAAATCTCATTCTACTAGTATCCTTGTTTGTTGTACAATTTCTAATGCATTTTGAAAAATACAATTACTTTTGTTTCTTGCATTTGTAGTGGTGGTAATTGCCTAACTTGTCTTCTTGTGGTTATCCAAGTTCTTGAATATTGTTTCATCTATTATTCACTTAAATCCTTTTTTAGATCTAGGTCCTCTTGGGAAGTATTTCTTTGTGTTTATATACAGTTAGTCATGTGAATTACACTGGGTACACATTTTGATTTTGGTATTGTATTTACATCTTACTTTCTTTTCTCAACAATAATTGCAAGCATGTGTAGCTCATTTATCTTTTCATTCACTATCTGAAGTGTTAGGTGTTTCTCTTAATGGTATTTCTTGGTCTTTTAATAATTCTTTTATAATTTGTTTTTCTTTGAATATTTTCATCAGTGTTGACTGTAGGACTAGTATTTTTTTGTTAACTTTATCAAAGTCTTTAAGTTTATACATTCTTTTACAGATTTTGTTTATGCTTTTACAAATTGTACACAGTATCTTTTGATTGCAAAGTAGTTTATATATTTTGCAATGTTTGCAAATAGAGTAACATTCTCTTATTTTTTGAATCCACCAGGGCGACCACGAAACTTTTGGGTCACATGATAGCGATGATCATCCTCCGGCCCGCCGACCCTTACAACGATCCAAGAATTCGGGTCATATGAAGGTCTGTTTTTTAAAACTTCTAGCGATGATTTCTCAATAGCTACTTGATAGAATTTAGTAAATTTTTTTTATTTTAATTCTATAGTTTTATAAAATTAAAATAAAAAAAGCTCATTAAATTTTGTTCTGTGGCTATCGAGAAATCATCATTAAAAGGTTTAAAAAACTTCAAATATCTTAGAAAAAAATTAGTAAATTTTTTCTTCTTTGAGCTTTAAACAAATATTTCTCGACAACCAGCTATCAGAATTTGATGAAAAAGAATTACTTTAATTCTATGAGTTCACAGAATTAAAATAAAAAAAAAATTGAGCAAATTTGATAGCAGGTTTTCAAGAAATATTCAGTAAAAGTTAAAAAAAAGTTGGCTGCAGCTTCTTTCTTAAAGACATCTAAATTTTAAGCGAAGGCTACTTAATATTTACCTGGTCAAATTCGATCAATAATTTTTATTTTAATTCTATAAGCTCATAGAAATAAAATAAAAAAAAAACTGATCAAATTTGGTCAGGTAAGTGTTAAGTAGTCTTAAATATTTCTCGAAAACTGCTATTCAAATTCGCTCAATTTTTTTTTA
>CAJVPU010000277.1:0-19478 GCA_910591775.1 Dentiscutata heterogama | reverse complement strand
GGTTTATTCTTTACTTCTTCTGGGTCTATTAGTAGTAATTCTTCTACTGCTTCTATTCATATTCTATATTCCTCTGTATTATCTTCACTAAATTGTTCAAATCTCATAATTCTTTTTTGCCACACTTTAGAAATTGAATATTTATATTCTTGTAAATATTGTGGTTGTTTTAATTCTTTAGCTAATGCTTCTTTTTCTTCTGCTAGGTCTTCAAGAATTAGTTAATATAGGCTTACAGCATTTCCTGATGTCCATGGTATGAATACTTTTTAGTAATATTCTTTTATTAATTCAATAGCTTTTTCTTTTGGTGGTGTTTGGCTATCTCTCCACTTATACTATTTAGCTTTTTATCTTAATTCTGCAACTTTCAACTAGTTAATATTAGAGTTACTATGTCTTTTTTGGTATATTATTCTAAATGAGAGGTATAAAAGTATAAGTTTATATCTTTCTTTTTTGTTGTTTTTGTAATATCATTAGAATTTTCTTGTAATTTTTCTTTAATATCCATTTAGTGTTTTCTTGCTAATTTAATCAGTTCCCTAATTTCACTTAATCCATTTTTATAGATTTCTTTAATATGTTTGATATTTTCTTTTAATTAGTTTTTAATATATTTCCACTATTCAATTTTTCTGAGTTTGGGTATTTAATTAATTCTTTAGAGTATTGTCTTTGTACATATCTCAATTTCTTTTTGAGCTTTTTTTTGTACTTATTTTTTATTTATAGTGTACTAAATTATTTCCTTGCATATATGAAAATTCATGCCAAATATGAGCTTCTGCTTTGTCAAGTATCTAGTGAAAAGTATCAAATAGGGTGATAATATAAAAGTCTTTATCTTTTAGAGTTGCTTTTATTTCCATTACTTTCTCTAAGCTTTTATTGTCATTAAGAGTTTCTTGGTATATTAATATTTGATTTGGTTCGTCTCTAGTTAAATTTACTACAAAATGTTTTATTTTAGTAATTTCTTCTCGCAGTTGTAAATATGGGTGTACTTCTTTGTCAAAGGATACAAAGATGTCTTTTCGTAGTATGTTAGAAATTCTGGTAAAGTGTTCTGGTCTGGTGGATATTATCCTTACTATGAATTTTCCAAATGGTTTGGTGGATAATTGAAGTAATTTTACTTTTATTGTTAACTGATGTTTTATTATTGATAACGAGGTTGTTTCTGGTGATACTATAATATTATTATTGAACAGTTTTTCAATTCTCCAATTTAGATATCATAGTCATTGGAATTGTTTGAAGCTTGTTGAATAATAGTTAATTTTGACTGGTACATCAGTATATACTATAATTTCTTTGTCTCCTTTTGGTGCTATGAGAGTAGTTGTAGATATAGTCTTCCCTCTTTATAATCACACTGTCAGGATCATAGTAACTTTTTTTAAAAAATGTGCTTATACAGTATTGTGCTTATATAGAGGTTTTTTTTCTATATGTTTATAATAGTTGGTTTTAAAATAAATATGCTTATAAAAAGGTTTTTATATGATGTGCTTATATAGGAGGTGACTATAAAGGGGGAAGACTATATTTCTAATTGTAATTCTTTAGTTAGTGTTCTTTCTGGTGCAGTTATATTTTTGTATGCTCTTTCTATTCGATGGTTTGGTTTGGATATTTTTGTTCCTCGTCAGTTAATAAATAGCTTATTGACAGTTTCTAATCCAAGGGTTAAAGTATAAGCTTGTAAAGCTTTTAAGTATATTTCAATATTTTGAATATTGAATACAGTCATACCTCTCTATAATCGCCTCCTATATAATCACATCATATAAAAACCTTTTTATAATCACACCTATATTTATGCCCAATTACTATCTAATATATAACAAAAGACCTCTATATAAGCACACCTCTTTACAAGAACATTTTTTTAAAAAAGTTCTTATGGTCCCAAAAGTGTGATTATAAAGAGGTATGACTGTACTAATTTTTGAAATGCTTTCTTGGTTCTAAAATCTTTTTTTTTTTTTGAGGATAAGTCTTAAATTTCTTTAGCAGTTCTTAAAAAGTTTTCAATAATTTGAGCATGTTTTAATAGTTTGATATATATTAAAATTCTTTTTTCAATGGTTATTTATTAATATATATTGCTATTTTAGTATATCTTTATAATATGTACCTTCTAGTAATTGCTTTACTGTTGGTTCAGGGTTTTGGTATCCTCTGTATTGTTCTAATTGAGCTCTTGGTTCCAATAGTTTGACTACTTGCATTAATGATTCAAGGTACCATTTTTGGAAATATTTTTAGTCTGGTTCTTCTCCTAATAGCTTGTATTTGTACTACTCTCTTGGGTCTGATTGTATTTCTTTTAATTCAATATATTCTTTGTGAATTATTCTTGCTTGTTTGATCTAATCAAAACAATTTTTGGATTCAAATACGTTTTTTATTTCTAATTCTTTATTTTTTTTCTGTAGGAATTTTTCTCTAAGCTGTTCTAACAAGTCAGTTTTTCAGAATTGTAATAAATTGTAAGTTTTTTTTTCTGTTTTTTTAAAAGTAAAAACTGTTTGGTATTGCGGTGCTAGACAATATTTAGGTTAATTTTTTATTGGTATTTATCTGTTTGTTAGAATATAATCATGGATTAAATCTTTACACTTTAGTTTTATTTAGGATTTTAAATCCATTAAAAGCTTTTGCTTCTTGGTCTATTTTTACTTGAGTTAACAGAATATTCTGTTACTTTCTCAAGTACTTTTAATTCTTGTTCTTCATCTAGTACTATAGATACTCTTTTGTTAAATAGTATGCCTTCAGCAATAAAAGTAATGTGATACAATACTGTTTTTAAGCTATTTGGTATTAATTCCAAATCGTTTACAAATCTTTCTCTAAGAAGATTAATTTGTTTTGCAGTTGCTATAAGTAGCTGTATATATTTTTTCTGTTTATCAGTAATGTTATATTTAAAGATCGGGTTAAGTAATAGATAATTTATTGCTATTGCAAGTTGCAAAGTTTTTAAAGTAGTTCCTAATTTTGAATTATTTATAGGATTAGTTCTTGCAATTAAATTTGCTAGGGTTCTTTCAATATTTTGTTAGATTTCTTCAAAGCTTCTTTGGTTAAGGATTTCTTTATGAGGGTTTATAGTTCTTAAGAGTGTATTCCTTGGTATAGGTTTATGATTCCAGAAAAATCTAAAGAGTAAATAGTCTTTGTTTATTACTCTGGTAATTTGTTCAGGGTAATTATCTTGTTGTGGGAAATCATCAATTAATTCATCAGTTTCGTTTTGAAAATTATAAATTTCTTGTGAGTTTTGTTGAAAAATTTGAGAGAAATTTATTCCTATTGCCCATTTTTTTAAGGTTATACTAAGTCTCTTAGTTTCTGTTTTGTTGGGGTGGTAATATTTCATTAAATAATTCTTCAAGTGCCTGGATTTCAATTTTCAGGTTTTGTGTTAATTCAAATGGAATAGTTCTTTCTATTAAAAGATCTAAAGTCTGAAGTAAGGCTAATATTAATACATCAAAGGATGTTCTTTTTACTCTAACTAGATTTTTTACTAAGGCGTTTAAGATATGAGTTTGATAAATATTTCTTCTAATATTTTTAAATGCTTCAATAGCAGTATTTTGTCTAACTCGGGTAAGTTGTGCATTTGTTAAAATTAGGTGGAATTCCTGTAGTGATACTGTTCCTGTTATCCTTGTGTCTTTGATTTTCTTAAATTGTATTCTTAAATTATCAAAATATTCTCTTGTTCTTTGTAATGGTGTTTGAATATCTTTCATTAATTTTTATTCCTTATCTTCAAGATAAATGTACTTTCTGTTCAATTCGTTTTCTGCTAGGTTTAGCTCTTTAATTGCTTGTGTTGGAGTTGTTCTTTTGTTTTCAATATCCATCAAGATTGTTTTTATTATTTCAGTACAATACTTTAAATCTTCTAATTGTTCTTCTATTATATTTACTCTTTCTAATATTTTGTGTAAAACAAATGATTCGTTTTCTATTAAGTCAATTATTATTGCAACTCGTTTCGCTTTAATAATTTCTTTGTATATTTTCTGTAAGATAGTGGTTGTAGTATTCATATACTATAATTATTGGTATAGCCTGTTACTAGTTGTGATCTGTTTCTTCTTTGGTCTTGGTTGTAATAGCAGTCTAGTCCTTGTTGTATATAGTAGTTGCAATTTGTGTTTCTAGTGGTTATTTCACAGCATCGTTTTGATAATTGACAGTTGGTACAAGCATGGTGTTTTGGTTTTCATGTTTTTACAAATTTAAATCTTCGGAATTGGTTCATTCACTCTCTCAGTATTTTTTTATTATTGATAATTGGCTTGTATATATGTTTGGTATCCGTAAATAATCTGATATTACAGTTGCTTCTCTGTATGCATTTTTTAATTGTTTTTAACAATTAATAATTTTTGTTTGTATTTTATACAGATCACGTTTAGTGAAATGTTATTTACATGTTATCTCTTTGTTTTCGCAAACTTTACATGGTATTTTATAGTCACAAGTTAAGTTTAATTGTTTGCACTTTTCACACACAGTGTATCTTTTTATAGTTTTATAGATTGGTGTTGTTTTATAACTTTTAGAAGGTGTTGTTTGGTACTTTGACATGTTCAAGACTTGGTCAATTTCTTTGTGTTTTTATAACTATTCTTTATCTTTTTCATTTGTACTTTTATGGTTTTGTTTATGCGCTTGCGCCAGGCAAGACTTAAAAATATTTATATTGATACAATTGATAAAATAATTCAAGGTAAATACATGATAAAAATATAGCTAATTTAATAAATAATAAAAGTTTTCAAATAATGTTCATTTAATAAACTATTTATAAGTAAATTAATATTTTGTTACTTCATCGCGTTGTTTAATTTCTCAAATTGTTTAAATTCTTTTTCAATTGGTAAGTCATCAATTGAATTTCTAGAGAGTTTATTTAATTAGCTTACTTGTGTTAATGCTCTTTTAAATTCAGGGTGTTGAAGTTGTAGGTTGTAGAATGTATTGAATCTTGAAAGTGTTGCAATTTTATAGTCTTGATTACAGCATATAAATTTTAATGCTTGCTTAGTCATCATAATTTCTTCAAGATCTGCAATTTTTCTTTTTAGTGCTGTATTTTCTCTTTTGAGTTAGTCATTTTCTTCTTGTAGTAGTTTAATTTCTTCACGACTTTCTTGAATTCGAATACTATTTTGTTAAATTCCTTGTTGGTTCAAAAATGTTGATAACAGTGAATGTCCTGCTAATGGTAATGCTAGTTTTCGTACTATTGTTTCAATTTCTTTAAATTTATCTTGCAATTCCAATAAGTCTGGAATAGTATTCCTATATTCTTCTAATAAAGGGTCTTCAGAACTTTCAGAAGTATTATCTACTTCTTCATTTGTTTCTTCTAGTAAAAAGTATTTTTCTTCACATACTGGTATATTAAAGGATTCGTTTGTAACAGTTTCTTGTTCATAATATCCTGTTTCTTTTTCTAAATTGTACCATTTTTGAACATTTGGTGTAGGTTTAAAATTTGGCTTCTATACTCTTCTTCTTCATAATTGTATCCTGGTAGATAGGTTAATGAGGATAGTGGTGGAATAAAATTATCATTATTTTTTATATCCATTGGTTTTTTGGATACTTCATCAAATATTTGAATAGGGTTTTTTGGTGATTCTTCTTTCAGTTTTTCAATAAATATTTGAGGTATTTTATTCTTTCACGATTCAATAGAGTCTTTTCATTTTAATAGATTTCTCAAAGTTTCTTTGTATTTTTTATATTGATGAACAATCTTTACATTTGGTAATAGTATAATTTCTTCTTCGTGAATTTCATATACATGCTATCTTCCTTTATCATCTTTTCTCTTGATTTCCTTGGGTGAAGTTGGTTCCAATAAGCATATCTTTGACTATATGTTACTACTTTCTTAATAAATTCTTCAATTATTTTGCAATTATTGCATCAAATAGTAATAACTTTTACATTGTCAGTTTCTGGGTTAAATTCCTATTTCTAGGGTCTATATGTTGCTTGGTTTTGCCATTCTTCAATTTTTGCATTATTTTTTACAATTTTCTCGGATGTTAATGAATTTTGAATGTCTTCAAAACATTCTAAGCAAATTCTAAAAATTAAATCTAGTATCTTTTTTAGCATTAAGCATTCTTGGTATAATATACAGCCTGTTGTTTCTCGTTCTTTAGCTATTTGATTATTTGTTTGGGTGAGGTTGGTGAAATAAGTTTTTGTTTTGTTTTCTCTTCATTGAAGGTTCTATTTAATAGTTTGTTATCATTAAGATCTGCTCCTAATACTGGTGAATAGTAGTTAAACTAATCTCCAATTCTGTTTGTGCACAGGATTATAAATTGTTTTTGTCTTTCAGAGTCTTCTTATTGGTCATGTGGTGTCTCTTCGAAGAATCGGAACATTCAGAATATTTTGGATTCATTCATTGTCTGATTTCTATAAATTCCTCTAGTCATATTTTCTAATTCTCTTTAGACTCTTGTTATATCACAGTATTGATAGCTATAGTAAAGTTCGTATGCTACTTTTTCCTCTTTGTCACAAAAGAAATTATATTCATAATCATATACTATATGCCTTTTCTAGTTTTCTTTACAGCATATAGTATATTTTCTTTTATTCTCTTTTTCTAATTCTATTTCTTGGTATTTGATAGATCTTTGATCTAGAATCGGGAGATGTTTAACATATTCTTGGTAGCATCGTTTACAAACTATTTTATCTAAAAGGAATTCATTTTGGTAATTATAAGAGTTAATATAGTTTTCTTTTAGTAAAAAGAATAAATCTTTTGTGATAATCTGGTAGCAGTCTTTGTTACAACAATGATAAATATTTGGTTCAGTTTTTCTAATAAAGTTAACATCAAATCCATATTTGATATTTTCATTATTTTTGAATAATTGTTTTGGGATTCTTTCTGCTCGAGTGTTATAATATTCTTCATTTTGGTTAGCATCTTTAGAAGATTTCTGTCTTTCACTGTTTTCTGCATCTGAGTCTAAAATGACTCTTTCTCTGTTAATTGAGATAGACATCTTGCAGTCTCTTGCTTGGTGTTCTTGTTTATGACATTTTCAACATTTATTCTTTGGGCAGTTCCTGTTTGAGTATTCTTGTTCATTACAAATTCCACAAATGAATTTTACTGAAGGTCCTGGTTTTGTTTTGAAAGTTTTTAAATTTTCTGTTATAAATCATTTTGGAGGAAGGATAGTTTCATCTCTACAGAATTTATTTCAACAGTTATGATTTTTGTTAGTTAACACTTCACAATTGTTATATCTTTTAGTAGTATTTTCTTTCTAGTTAACTTTCTTGGTAAAGTTTTTGTATCTTTGTTTAGCATTTTCGAGATCATGTTGTTTTTTTTGTTCATTTCTTTTAGAAAAACATTCTTTTTCATGAACTTGGATATTCCCAGTAATGATTCTTGTATACCAGGTACATTGGTTGCATGGTTCTTTTTCTACTTCAAAGTAGAATAAATTATTCTTTTCTTTTTCAAAGGTAATTGGTTTAGTAATATTGGTAATATTCATTCTTCTAAATTCTTGGTTGGTGACTTTAACAGCTTTTTCAATTGTCTTGACCATTTTGACAAATTTTTTAGCTTCTTTTTTTCTTGTTTGTTATACTAAGGTCTTGTGTCTTTTTTCAATATGATCGTTCTATTTTTTGGGATTGACTTCTTCTTGGCACTTTTCACAGTAGTTGCTATTTTTATAACTTGCAGGGTAAAAGTATTTATATTGAAACATTGTTTCAAATATAATTTCAGGGTTTATCCAATATGTTTTGAATAACCTTGTTCATAGTTTAGAGATTTCTTTTATAGATATTTCTTATCTTGGATCTTCATTAAAGGTTCAATGAAGTTATCTCTTCTTTGTCATCTGAGTAATTTGTATTACTGATTGATTGTAAATCATCTATATAATTGGTATCATGTAAACATTCTAGTAATGTGTCTTAAATATTTATTTGTTTATTTTGGCATCTCCAAATAAACTCATTTAAGTGTAGTTGCAAGTTTTTCTTATCTCTACTTCTTGGCGGTATTGTGTTTTTTAACATGCGCTATGTTGCTTCAATGCTATTGGTGTGCATGACTTTAATTTGTTCTGTTATGAGGTCAAAGTCTGTTTCAGTTATATCTTTGCTGTGATTGATAGCATGGTGTTGTATTCCAAGTTTCTCATAAATATTATAATAGCCTTTTCACATGTCCGAATAGATTACTAATCGTAGGTGAACATATTTCCAGATATAGTATATCAATATATCTTGTATCCTATCTTTAACTGTTATTGCAAATAACTTTTTGTCAGGTGTTCTTTCTACTTCTCTGAATATCTATATTGTTGTTCCATCCTTTTGTTTGTAGAACCGTGACTCATCTATTTCTACAATGATATCAGGTCCTCTGATTTTTTCATGTTTTTCCTTTATTTGGTAATACACACTTTGGCGTAATATTTTCATCCATCACGTTATCGTTATTTCAGAGTAATTGATAAAGTCGCATATTGTGCTGTGTCTTGCTTTGATTAGCCATAAATAGGCAATTTCTAATATTTCATTGCAAGATAATTAGGCATTTATGAATATTGTTTTATTAAATAAAGTTATCTGCTTTCGGCAGTCACGCTTGTTGCACTTGAACATTTTGGTGTTTAGTTTCATTCCTTGTCCACATAATAAACAATTGATTTCTTTTGGTAAAATTAATTTCTGTTGTAAATATTGTATACATTTTTCTTCATTATTAAAATTTTGTACAAGTTGTCTATAAGGTGGTACTTTCATCACAAGTTTCTAGACTATTTATTTTCAAAAATTTCATAAGTTGTTGATCTGTGAAAATATAGTTATATTCTCCAGATTTTATCAATTTTCTTTATCTTGTACTCCTATTTGTAATGTTATAACTTGTTCTCTATTTTTGTCTAGTTCTATGTATCATGATAAATAATCTGCAATTTTATTATTCGTTTCTTTAATTCGTTCAACTTTCCAATTAAAATCTTGTAACTGTATTAGCCATTTTTGCATCGTATCATTTCTGACTATTTTTTCAGATGCGTCAGATATTCTAGTATTGTCTGTTCGCACTATTACTGATTTGTTTTCAATATAGGGTCTCCAGTTTAATAAATAATAATATATTGTATACATTTTTTTCATGATAGATTTCTATTTTCTTTGTGTTGATGTTAGAGATTTAGATCCAAATTCTATAATTTCTTCTTCAGATTTGGTTGGTTTATATTCTGTACTATTTTCTCTAGCTTGTTTAGTTTTATAATGCACCAAATTGAGATTCACTTGTTTTAATACTGCACCTATTCTATTATCAGATACATCAGTTTCTATTATTAATTGGTATTCTTTCTTTGGATATGTTAATGCTATTGTATTTTTGACTTTTCCTTTTAGCATATCAAATGCTTTTTGGCATTTCTTTGTCCATTCAAATTTAGCATTTTTCTTTAATGAATTATAAATTAGTTCTGCTATTAATGCAAAGTTCTGAATATACCTTCTAAAGTAATTCATAAATCCAGTAAATGATCGTACTCTATGTATATCTGTTGGTACTTTAAGTTTTTCTACTTCTTTAATTTTTACTTGGTTTGGATATATTTTTTTATATTTTACTAAATGGTTTAATATAAGTGTCTTTAATACATAAAATTCACATTTATTAGGTTTCAAACTCATACCTGCTTTTTTGATGCGTTCAAATACTATTTTGAGATGTCAAAAGTGTTTCTCAGATGAATTACTTTCTATCATCATGTTATCTATATATATGTAGACAAAAGGTAGGTCTCTGAAAATTTCATACATGTATCTCATTATATATGCTGATGCTGTTTTTAGTCCTATAGAGAGTATATTCCATTCAAATTTTCCTTTTTCAGGAAAAAATACTGTTGTTAGATGTTTATCTACTTCTTTTAATTTGAATTGGTGATGGGCAGCTGTAAAATCTAATGTTGAGAATATTTTATGTCGTGCTAATTTTTGTAACATTGTATTGTTATGTAGTATCTCATATAAATCATCTTCTAAATATTGATTTAGCTTTGTATAGTCTACTGCGACTCTATAAGATCTGTCTTTCTTTTGTATAATTACTAATGGTGATACCTATACTGCTTTTGATAGTCTAATAAATTCTTGTTTTCTAAGTTCTTCGAATAATTTATTAGCTTGGTCTATTTTGTCTTCAGAATATTGTCTTGGCATTCTCGCTTTGTCTCGGAAAGGTATTTTGTTTTTATTACATTTTAACTTTAATGTTATTGGTTCAAAGAAGCCTTCATTAAATGTTGTTACTTTTTTATGTTTTCTTCTAAATATGTTTATATACTCTTTGAATAATAGTAACATCTTATTTTTATATTCTGGAGTAGTATTTTTTAATAATATTTCAAGTCATTCTTTTTCAGTTTTTTCTTTTTTTTCGACTTGCATTTCCCATTGCTTATCCTTTTCTTTGGGTAATATCTCAGCATCACTAATTTCTATTATTTTGGTAACTTTTCAAGATTACCAATATGATAATTTTCTGATATAAGTATAGGTTTTTCCGTATAGTTAATCATTCTTATTTTGTCATTATTAATTATGCCATTTTGTACAGCAATGCCATTTTGAGCTAAATGCATTGGTGTTTGTATTAAATAATTTCCTTTTTGAAATAACTTAATTGCAGTCTATATATATAGTTTTAATATATACTTTTGTTTCATATAACACAGTATTCCAGATTCTAATATAAGTATAATATGCCTTCTTATTTCATTGAATATGTGTGCCAGATCTTTGTGTATTTGGTTTGGATTGCTTTTGTTTAATACTGTAGATTGATACTATAATAATTCAATACTAAATATTTCTTTTTCTAGATATAATGATTCATTACTGTCATTTTGCAATGTTGATACATATCCATAGGAATTATTCTTCAGTGGTGGTGGTGTTTTAGGTCTATGTTCTACCGGTTTTATTTTTGGCGAATCATCTTCTATTCCTATACTAGTTCCTCTAGTATCATATACTTGTACTTGTATGGGTTTAGGATATTGATTTTATAAATACTCATCTCGTTGTTGGTATAAATTATCTATATTACTTCATATATTTAATGCAGTTGGTTTGTTTTGCCTAGTATTCTGTGATATTTTCCTTTGTCTGAAGAGTGGTACTTCTTGTTGATCTTTAGGGATATTTATAATTGCTTAATCCTTTACAACATTATATTGTAAATCTGGTTCTTGTCTTTTAGTTCCAAAATACTTATTTTATTTGCTGATAGTATATAAGCGGATACTTTATTTCAAACTGTATTCCACATGCTTTGTTTTTGCTTTACTTGTTCTGGTTCAATATTTAACTGTTGTGATTGAGGTATTTGTTTATATATTTGTTCTTGTTGTTTATCTGTATTCTGGTCCTCACTATTTAGATGTATACTTGGTATACTACTTGTAGATACATGTAAGCTTGATTGTATATATATTGGTTGTTTTTGTTTGTTGTTTCTGCTAACTTCTTCATACATATTTTAGTAATGAATATCTTCTAATTTACTACTTTTATTACTATCAGTGTCAGTTTTAAATTCTGGTTTCTTTATATCTATTCTTTGGTGGATTTCATCTATTTGCTCAGTGGGTAACATTTCAAATTCTATTATTGGTTCTCCAGTTATAGTATTCTTTATTGTTTGCTTCTTTAATATTTCTGGGTTTTCTTGTCTAACACATTCTGTTAAGAATTGTTGATGTTTCTGTTTGGCTTTATTTCTATTGACTTTGTTACTTTCTAGTTCAGATATAGTTAATAGTTTATGAATAATAACTTGTTTGTCAAGGTTATCTTTTAAGCTAAATTTATTTAGGTTTATATCTAGAATTTTGTCTGTTTCTTCTCGATATTTTGATTCTCTTTCATTAATTTCTTCTTTTAGATGTTGTTGTGATGAATATTGTTGTTTATCTCAATATTCTAAGAAGTTATAAATCTTTTCTTTATCAGTCATTCCTGGTAATCCATTTTGGATATCTACAGGTAATGTTTCTATTCTTTTAATAATGTTAGCATAGAGTTTTGCTTCTCGCTTAGACGTTCTAGTAACTTGACTGTGTTGCATTTCTAATTTTGTTAATTCATCCATTAATTGTGCTAAATCACTTTCTTTTAGATCAGAATTCTTTCTTTTCAATGTTTCTATTATTGTTTCAAAACTTGGTATTCCTGGAGTAGATAGTGGTTTTGGTGGTTTTATTTTTTTGTTTAAATATTTATTTATTACATTTGTAATTTTATCTATTATCTGTGCTGTTTTTTGCATTCATATACCTTTTTGGGCTTTCATTTCTTCTTTATCACAAGGATTTTCTTGGTTTTGTAATGTTATTTTAGCCATTTGTTTAGTTATGTATTCTATTGTTTGTTCTAGAGTATATATTCCTCCTGATCCTTCTTAGGCATATATCTCTTGTGGTGTAAATAAATATTTCATTTCAAGTGTTGGATTCCATTTTTGTAATTCTTCAAGTTTTTTTATTAATGATTTATCTAATTCTCTATCTGATTGTAATATATCGTTTGCAAAGTATCTCAATACTTGTATTTCATTGATTTGTTCTTTCATATTCTATTCTGTTTTTCTGGGCATTTCTACTACTATTGTTTTAGCATATTTAATTATTTTATCAAATATTTTTAAATCTAGTTGTCTATGCATTATGTGTGCGTGCACATCTTGTCTACTTCCAAATATTGTTAGTTTTAGAATGCATCTTTTCTGTAACCTTCTTTCTTTTATTATATTATTCAAGTAGAATAACTCTATTTCTTGGCCATATTTTTCTAGTACTTTTTCAAATTGTTCTATTGTTTTGCCTACCCTTGTGGCAAAATAATGTTGTGTATCAAAGCAGAATTTTATTTTGTCTGTTGTTTGATTACCATTTTTCTTGTAATGATATTGTTTTTCTACTAAGTTTCTAATTTCTTGCAATTCTTTTAGTGTTGTTCCATAACATTGTACAAATGCTAAGTTTTCTAATAATATCATGACATTAGTCTGTTGTGTTCTTTTAAGTATTTTCTCGAGGTTTAGTTTTATTTCTTTCTTAAAATCTCTAGTTTTATCTCTTCTAGTTTCTATATGTAAGACATATTTCTTTGTTTCTATATTATAAGCTCTTTGTATTTCTTTAGCGATTTGTATAGTTTGCTATTATATTTTTCCTTGTCTATTTAATAAGGTATCACTTATTGTTAATTCTATTGATGCATGTATAATTATTTCTAACTTTGATAATGTATTTCCATTAATTATATTGGTATCATTTAAGACATCTATTTCTCCTCTTTGTAGTATGAGGTAACTTCTTATATATTCAACATAATTTTATATATTAGGTATTGGTATATATTGTAAGAATGTTTGTACAATATTACAATTAGTTTGAACTACTGCTTTTACTATCTTATGCTAGTATCTATCACATGTCAATTCTATTTATTTCTTTCTTTGTTGGTTGAGTTCGCATTGTTTATAAAACATAGCTATAGCTACTTCACTTATGCTTTTTCTGGTAAATTATGTGGTCAGGAAAATGTCATTATGTTATACCTTTTCTTGGTTTAAATATTGTTTGTTGAATTTGGAGCCTTTATTATTTGTGTGGGTGCTTTTATATTGATATTGTGAGTGTTGTGGGCTATCTTCAATAGGAGTAGCAAATTTCTTAACATTGTTTGCTAAATAGAGATAATCCCTAAAGCCTCTTTTAATATTGGGCACCATGTAGTCTTGTCTTTGGCTAAATTGAACATGATTTTTTGAGTCAAAGTCACCTGAAAGTCAGTGATCATGATGTACATCATTCCTAGTACTAAAGTACCTTTCAGATGTATTAACCATACCATTGCATTAGCTAAGGTTGCGTTGATTAATAATTGGTTGGTTATTAATTAAAATGATTTGGTTTTTGGTATCCTTGGTTATTCCAAGTTCTGATTGGGTTTTATTACTTAGTACTATGTATTTAGAATATATGTTCAGGACATCTATTTTAATATCTGTAGTTAAGAATTTATTTATTTTGATGTCTACGAGCATTTTTCTAAGTATTTGCACATGATTCTTTACTGCTTCGACAGTGGCTAGTTTTTCTATGAGCTTATGTATTCTTAGTTTCTTAGCATGATTTATACCTATTATAGTATTAGTGGATCCTTTGTTTAGTTTTAATTCCATAGGTTTTTTATTTACTAGTGCAATAAGATAGAATCCTTTTGCTCCTTAAGGTTTCTTGAGATTTATTATAGTTTTATTTGGAAAATATAGTTTATTATATACGGCAGAGTTTATTTCCTGGTTAATATTTTCTTTATTAAATGTATATATTTCTTTGTTATTACATTTATTTTTTAATTTAGTAAACTCTCCTATACAGCCAGTGTATGTTTGTGGAGGTAAGTCATGAGTATAAGACATGCCTCCTATGTAAAATGTATATTTTCTAGGTTGTTGGTAATTGATTCTAGTATAGATATTTCTTTATAATTGTTTACACTGTTTTGATAAGCATTTTTTGCCTTTTGGAATTCTTGAAAACTTTGGAAGTCTTCATATTCTTTATTTTTATGAAGGTTGTTGGTTTCCATAGATAATACATTTTTATAGCAATCTGTAGTATTATGATAAATGATTTGCAGATTGTACAAGTAGGTGTTCTGGTTATGAATTTTTCTTTTTTGTCAAAATTCTTTTTAAAGATAATTTTTTTATCAGGATTCTATTGTTCTGGGTTGAATTTGAGTTGCCTTGCTTGGTAAGGTGTTCATTTTTGTTTTATAAAATTTCGTAATTGTCTTCCTTGTCATTGTTGTTTATATTTATTAAAATTAGTTTTTGATCTTTGGTTAATTTCTGTTACGATCTGGTTTTGTTGGAATTGTAAAATGGTTTGTGGTTTATGTTCAAATTGTGGTGGTGGATTATTTCTTCATTTTCTTCTTGGTTTCTTTTGGTTAAAAGTTTTCTTCTATTTTCCTTTTTTGCTATTGTTTTGGTTTTGGTTATTGTTATTTCTACATCTTCCTTTTTCTTTGTTGTAGAAAGATCTAAAATTCTTGAAATTTTCTTTGGTAGGACATTTTCTAAAGAAATGGCCTACTTTTTCACAATTGAAATATTTTGATTAACTAATGTCTACTACTTGATAATTATATTGTCGAGTTGGTATTTTCTTGGTTTTTCAGTATTATAAAACTCTTTTTCTTGGTAATTATTTTGTTTTCGTTGTTTCCAAGGTTTCTTTTGAATATAATTAATATTTTTTTGTTGTTGTTGAGGGCTTTTACTTCTAAAATAAGTTTCTATTTCTGAATCTTTGTAGTACTCATATGTTCTATGTAATGCATTCCAAAATTTCTTTTCAGAGTTGATATTTGATTCATATAATTTAATTTGACTCCAAAAGTTTTTTGCTTGGTGTCTTCCAGATAGTAAAGTATCCATCATTAATAATTTTAATCCTGTTGCAAAGTTTTGTTTATAATTTAATATTTCCATTTGTTTATTGAATTCGTCTATGAATTCTTCATCTTCATATGCATTTATTGCATACCGCGGGTTGAATCTTAGTTTCCTAAATGCTCGTTGTGCTTCTAATGTAAATTTTGAGATAATATTTTGAGTATTTATCCATAATCTGAATAATACTTGTATTGACTTTATGTCTGCAGTATTATCATAAAAGTCAAGAATATCTTGTCCTGTTTTTTTGTTATTTTCTATATTTGTTTTGTAAATATATCATTTAATTCCTTTAGAAATCTAATAGGATTTAGTATTACTGTATCAGCATCATTTACTACAGTAGCACTGGTATTGTAAGGGCATTCCCATTCATATAGTGGAATTCTTTTTCCTCTATCGAAGTCACTACAAAAGTAGCAATTGAATAATGCTGCTTTTGCTTGGTATTTTCTATATAGTTCCATTGTAAAGCATTATATAGCTATTTTGTTGATTACTAATTTCATAAAGTATATGTTAAACATTCTAGTTGTTGTATTTTTTATTGATTTATCATTTGTTTTGAATCTTGTCTATCTTTTCTTTGAGTTTTCAGTAAAGTATCCTGTTGTTAATAATTCTAAGGGTATTTTTCCTTGTATTCTTTTCTTAAATTCTATACTTCATTCTAGCTAGTTTGCACCATTGCATTTCCAATTTCCCATTAGTTTATTGAAGTTCCAATTAGTTATATCAACAAATTCATTATTATCTGCCATTTTACTTGCTTATTTTGTTTGCTAATTCCTGTAAGGTTTTACTAGTTATAGATTCTGGTTCTCTGATTTTCTAATGTATCTACAGTTTAATTTGTAGCCACTTTTCTTTTTTAGTTTGAAGTTGTTGTATTTCACTGTTTTTTTGATTAATCTTCCTTCTGAGTTTTTAAATTCTGTTTTCTATTATCGGTTTCTTTTCTTGTAGTGTCTGGATTATTTGTTCAGTTTTTACCATTTATTTTATAGTGTTATTTATGTTCTATATCTGCTAATAGACAATATTAAATATAATCTTTTTTTACTTAGTTTGCAATTAATAGTCCTCTATATATTATGTCGTATCTGTTAAAAATATGTCCATATTTTATATAGTTAAATACTTCTTCTCTCTTGTAGTTTGGTATAATAATTTTTGTAAATATTTTGTTGAAATACTTTTTGTTTTGGTTTTGTATTATCCTTACTATCTTTAATTTATCTTTACTGGATAGTGTTAAATATTCAGATGTATTTGTATTAAAGTATTTTGTAAATGCTGTTTGATAATACTTTCTTATTTCTAATCTTTATTTTGATATTGGATATTTGAATGTTCACTGTTGAAATTCATAGTTTGCTAATCTGGTTACTCTGTATTGGGGTTGTTTTCGTTCTTGGCTTTGCATAAATATTTTACTTCAGTATGTTTCTTTAGGGGAGTGACAAAAATCAGGTGATTTTTTAGGAGGTGAGGAGGGTAAAAAAAGTTAAAATTATATATAAAGACCTGATTAAATATATAATAAGAAGGGGGAGGGGGAGTATGCCTCTGATAAAAATAAATCAGGTGATAAATGACACTGCCCTTATGGTATCTAAATCTTGTTTATATGCTTTTGCAATTGCTTCAATATACTCATCTGATTCTCCTTTTCTTATTGAAAATACTAAGTATACAAATACTATATCTGTACTGGTAGTTTTTCTTTGGTCAATAATTATTTTTGCTTTTTGATAAATGTTTTCTTCTTGTAAGATTAATTGTTGATATTTTGATTTGAGTACTTGTTTTTCCTGTTGTTCTAATTCTTTCAATATTTGATTTGTTGTTTTGTGTTCTGTACATGGTTTAGATTCGTTATTTTCACAATATCTTGAGTTTGGTGTATTTTTAAAGTTGAATATATTTGTCATTAAACTACTTGCGTTGTTATTAGTGTTATAGTATTGTTAACTGTTTCACCTGTTCATATTTGATTATTAATATAGTTCTTTGCTATATCAAGTTTTTCTTGAGTTTTCTGACTATGTTTTGTCCAGATTGTTACTCCTGCTATTAGTATTACTAATATTATAGTTACTATATTTTGATCTATAATATTCTGATCATTAAAGTATCCTGGTGTTGTGGTTTCTGTTGTAAATGATATCTGAGTAATAGTTGTTGGTATACCGGTTGGTGTTACAAATTGGGTTATGGTTGGTATAGTAAGTGTTATGAAAGTGAATTGTTGTTGTCTTGCAACTATTTTTATTAAAAGTAATAATAAGATAAAGAGTTTTATTTATATCCAAATAAATAATTAATCCTTTGAGTATTTGGTCCAGATAGGTTTTGTTATAAATAGTTTATTATTTCTTGTTATTGATTTTGAGGTAAATTTGCTATTTGTTGTGGTGTTAAATTATATAGATGGTATTGGTTTGTTTAGTAGTTTTGGTTTGAAAAGTTTATTTGTTTTTTTGGATTTCTTTTTTTCTTTTTATTTCTTTGTGTAAAACACATTTAATAGTAAATATCTTGGTAATATATGTCTCTGTCTATTTCTCTTTAAAAGTCTACTATAAAGGGTATTTTTCCTGATAAGATTTGAGATGGATATTGAGATATTGTGCTTGGTAGTAGTTTTTGTAGTGCTTTACTTGGTCCTCTTTTTCTATTTCTTTGTTGTTTCTTTTTATAACAAGTAAAGTATAATATTGTTGAGATAATTAAGGATATTAATAAAAGTATTCCAATAATTATTACTATAATATAAATAGTTGCAGTAGTATCTGGTTGTATTGGTGTTGGTGTTGGGTTTGTTATTTACTTTAACAATAGCAGTCTGAGTTTTGGTCTGCATAATATCCAAGTGTTGAGTATTGTTTATATAGTCTTTTCTTATCTTGTTGTTGCTTACAACAAATAATTGTAATAGTAAGTATCCAAAGTACAATAGCAAATAGTAGTATTATAAGTAATGTTGATGCAGGTGGTTCAAATATAGAATTGATACAAGTTGTTGTTTCAGACATTAAGGTTGAAGTTATTTTGGACTATTGTTATTAAATTGGTAAAGTATCAAAGTAGCTAATAGTACAATAACTATTCCTGATATTGTGGTTAGAATTAGAATAATAATTAATATTGTGATTTGTATATTTTGTGGTTCAATAAGAAGTATTGCTGTAAGTCCAGCTGCAAGTATAATTGCAATTAAAGTTACAATTAATATTTGTTTGTTTGGGTTTATAAATAATAAATATTAGAGTATAATAGTTTAGTTTCAAGCAGAATATCTGTCTTCAGATCCTGATTGTCCTGATTGATTCAGGGTGTTTACATTTGCAAATTTAGCTTTCTTTCCTGGTTTAGAATGTAATAGTAATCCAGTTTCTACTACAGAGAATTGTTGTCATGATTGTGATTGTGGTTGTGTTAATTGTGTAGCTAATTGTTAGATTTTTTGTGGAGTTAAAGTATTGTTTGGTGGTTGTATAAATAGGTATGTGTTGCTATATACATTGCTGAACATCTTATTTATCAAAGCATTAAACTATTGAATTAAACTACTCTTATATAAACAATATCATATTTTATTAATAAAGAAACTTTTATATCAAATAAACTATTACTTTATTGAATATCTATTGTATAATTAAATAACTTGTTAAGTAATATACTTACCAGATTGAACCCCAATAACAAAGAGAAATTAGTGAATAAAGAGACTAATTTACTCAACAGTAAACTCTTAGATTGATCACCTACGATGATACTATATTATTGAAAATAATACAAGTAAAACTATTTTACATGAATATTCATGTATCAAAATTATTTATCTTGACAATACTCATATTATATTTAA
>CAJVPU010000276.1:0-19484 GCA_910591775.1 Dentiscutata heterogama | reverse complement strand
TAACGTGATCACCAACCGAGCACAGATTATAATTTTGCCTGTTTTTGTTTTAATTGATTCAAGCAGTAGAATTCAAATAAAAAAAAAATTTATCGAATTCGATCAAGTGAATGCTGGGATATCTTCAATCAAAATTTCAAATATAAACTGCAGTTGAAATATTGATCAATGATATCTTAATAACCATCAAACCAAATTCGATGAATTTTTCTTGTTTTAATCGTAGAATTCAAATAAAAAAAGTTTATCGAATTTGTTCAAGTGAATGTCAAGATATCTTCAAAAAAAATTATAAAAAATGATCTACATTGATACATAGAGGGTGTGGCATTATCAAAAAGGGTATCAAAAAGGGTGTGGAAATATTATTTTGTAATTATAAATTTAATACTATTGTACGCATTGCATCTAAAAACCAAAATACAAAAAGATTAAGATTAATAGTTATTACATTGAATTATTAATGAGATTAACATGTATCGGTACGAGGAAGATAAATATATTTAGAAATGATGTAATCTGATTAAGCTGATTTCAAGCAACCATCTGCGTCACATCGCATAATTCCACCATTGGAATATGAATTATTATTAATAGGTATCGTAAGTTGATTATTACAAGTATCTGCATTTGAATTCATAAAACATTGATTAGGAACAAAATACCATTCGACACAATTAGAAGCATTAAAACATGCTTCACAACATTGTTGCGCAGTTGTATTAGTAAATGTATTGGTGAATGATGAAGCAAAAGCATGAATTTGTCCAGAACTTTGGAATCCAGGACTCCCAGGTTGACAACAAGGAATATTAGTTGGAGTTGGAGTTTCACACTCAGTTTTCGTAGGTTTATGATGACGAGCAGGTTTATGTTTTTTATATGCGCTAATATTCCATGTCATGAGACAAAGAAAAAAAAAGACAAGAATAATCTTAGGATAATACATTGCGCTTTGGAAAAGGGTAAAAATGTAGAAAGTTAAATTGGAAAAGGGAAAGGTAGAGAGATAAAATTAATACGATTTCTGATTAAATACAGAAAAATATTATAGAAGTACAGTTATATGTAAGTCATAAAACACAATTTATATGTATCGCTTTTTAAAATAAGATAGCTGCGTCACGCAAAACCAGAAATAGAAATTTCATTTATTAAATATATAAGTTGCATTATTGAGGTGTGAGATGCATGCAATGCATTAAATAGTTATTGCATGTGGGCATGCAATAACTTAGGCAATCCTGATTGGTCAATGATTCCAGTGGTAAAGTACAGCCAGATTGCCAAACAATTAAAAAGAAAGCATAATATATGTAAGTATTAGAAAATATGTGATCTACCACTTACGTAGCAAATCACGTACTTGCACACGTTTTTAGTGAGCGAAAGGGCAACGTGTTTTTAAACACACGATGCGGCAGTTATTGTTTGAGTAGCATGCAAAAACAGTTTAATCCAATGCTTTATGATAATCAACAACTTTTTCTTTAATACGATGAAAGAATTCTAAAAAATAAACGAATCTTCTCATTTTAGATCAAATATTTGGTCAGAGTTTTAGGATTGAAGGCTTAAAGATTTTCTGATTTAAATTTCAAATATGATAATTCGAAAGAACAGTATAGCGTTATATTTAGTTATGCCAAAGGCGTAAGCACAAATAAGATGAAAAAAGACCTTTAAATGATATTTGAAATCTTCTGAATATGAAAATTTGAATAATCAATTTAATATTAAATTTTTCATGACAAACCATTTGAATGGTTTTTGGGGGTACAAGGGACCCAGTGATATTTTCATGATCACATCACATGATTAAGTGTTCGGCCTAAGTTAGGGTTAGTGTTAGGGTTAGGTGATAAGATAGTTTAGGCTAATTTTTTTAGTGCTAGTAAACAAATGATGATTTCACATGTGATGTGATGATCACTGGGTTCCGTGTTCTTGAAGTGTCCCCCATTCTGAATCAACTCTTTACATACAAAGATGCCCTGGCAATTTCCGAATGAATTCTATTCCTTGTTCTTAAAATAGTGTGACCGGCCATCGAAAAGAAAATGTAAATAATTTCAAGAAATTTGTAATTATATAATCAAATGTCTCATTTTGAGGCTTTTTACATGCAAATGAATCAAAACAAAATACGTATTAACTTTTAAATTAATAATAAAATTTTATGCAAGCAGATTTATTAACGTAATTAGCTTTTAAATCAATGATATCCAAAAAATTATGCAATCTGTTCTGACGGTTTTTTAACCCAAATTTGAACTTGAACTATATTTAACTAGAACCGTATTTCACAAGGACTATAATTAATCGGAACCACTATCAACCAAGTCTTAACAGTTTATTTGGAGCTATAACATCTCTATATGCCCGTTTCTACGTGTAACAGTAATTAAGAAACAAATAATTTAATTTCCGGAGCTAAAATTCGAATCAATTTCATGTTCTACACATACCGAAGTACAATATCTTGATCGAACGATTGTGTATAAACATTAAATAAAAGTTCGTCAGAGTGACGTGTATAATAAATTAAATACTTTAACATGATTCCAAATTTTTTGAATATGATTATTTTTTATAATCTATTAAACCACAAACAAACCGAAATAGAATTCCTTATAGTCATGTGCGCAAGCATCCACATAACCGCATTAAATGATCTGTTCTATTATTTCTACGTATAATCATTTTATTAGCTTTAGTCCTCATTAGGGTTGATAAATACTATGTAAACTAATGACCAAATAATAAAATTCATCATTAGCAGTACCGAAGGGATTTTTCACATAGAAGTTTGTGCTTATCGATATTAAGAATTAAGTTTCATATATTTCAACAACACATTAAATATTATCACCTTTGACCAATTGTATAAGTAATAGAAATAGATGGGCTAATCTTTCTTGTAATTTTTGTACAGTATTCGCAAAATATTCGATAAAAGCTAGCCAATTACAGATTACTACCAAGATAGGTATAAAGACAAGTACTCTTCATCCCGTCTCTTCATTAATAGCATATGTAACATAATACATCGTTTTATAATTATTTCATTATATGCACCACGAGTGCTCTCAATGCATTTAACTCATATCACTTAAGTCGCAAATATAAACTAAACTCCAAATCTGTCTGTCATGACGATAAATAATATAAAAAGGATTCCTTTGATAAACTACGTAAATATATTTATTTCTGTAAATAAAGTTGATTATATATTAACCCAATACAGTTAAAAAAAAATCTATTGCTGAATAATTAATTTATTCTATGATATTTTGATAGTAAAAAAACACATAATTGTATTTCTTTTCACCTTTATTTAATATTTTTTAAAATGGTTATAAACATTTTCAAATGAAAAAGAGATAAATAGTTTATGACAACTATACTCCCGAATGAATTTCCATTTTAGTTCTAAATCAGAAAATAATTTAATTAAATGAACTCCAACGTGCCTTTCCATATGGATATTATCTAAAATAATATAAGTCTCAGGGCAGGTAAATTTAGATGAAAAAACCATTTGTAAATTTTCTAAATAATAATAATTATATCTATTATCTGACATATCAATTATTTGAATATCACCACGTGTAATTTCCAATTCAATATTATTTCTAACGTAATTACAACAATGAATGATCAATTCTTCAAAGGACAAGATGAGGTTATTAAACTTATTTCTAACAATTTCTAAAGCTGATGAACAAAGTACTGTTGATTTATCAAAAGGAATTTGAAAGTAATCAAGTTCTTCTTCAAGTTGTTTACAAGTAACTTTTCCATATTCAATAGGCCAAGTAAGCTTTCCAGTTCGATAAAATTCCATTATATAATGAAATGCTTCACTATTACGATCAAAAAAATATTCATTTCCATTAATTGGATGTCTCATACATTTATTTCGATCTTGAAACATCGTTCCAAGTAAAGTTTCCGGTTGTGCCACAAGTTTTAATTGAAAAGTTTCATACTATGTAAAAAAAAATATAAATATAAATATAAATAATTAAGTAAAAGGTATTTAAAAATTTATGATTATCCTTCATACAGTACCTTTTTGCCTCCAACATTTAAAATAACCTTTTCTTCAGGTGTATTGATTGGTGCTTGAGTAAATGCAATGTGGGTTTGAGTATCCTCAGAATTTAATAGGGTTTCAACTGGAGAAGAAAAAGTGATATCGATCTCAAAGAATAAACTTTTAGAATAATAATGTTGCTTTTTTTGACATTTCCATTTCAGATCTAATTTAGAAAAAGTTTCAACTAAATGTTTTTTAACTTGTCTTTCCATATTATTCAAGATATCAAAATCACATCCTTTAAATTGGCTAAGACGACTATCGAATAGATTGTTATTGTTTTGACCAACTGATAAGGAAATTTTATTGTCAAAGTTTATGTAATGACTAATGACTAATTGTTCAAGACTTGAAATGAATCGATCAATCGTGTTTATGGCAATTCCTGATGCCAATGAAGAAAATACTTTCAATCTATCAATTTGAAAATAATCAAGTTCTTCTTTAAGCTGTTGAAAAGTGACTTGTGACTCTTTAGTTTCAGTGGACCATAAAAGCTTTCCAGTTCGATATAATTCCATTATATAGTAAAATGCTTCGCCATTACGGTCAAAGAAATATTCATTTCCATTAGCCGAATTTTTAATGAATTCATTTTGATATTGAAACATTTTTCCAAGTAATGTCTCGGGCTGAGCAGTAAGTGTTGATCGAAAAGTTTCATACTACATATTAAAGAAAGTGTAACATGTAAGTAAAACATGTTTTGGAGTAAAGTACCTAAAAATTATTATTGCGCTTTATACCTTTATACCTCCAACATTTAAAATAATCCTTTCTTCTGACATGTTAAGTGGAATGAGTTTGTTTTTCCCACGGTATGTGAAAGTATAGCACTTATAAACTATATATGTAGAGATGGGCCATGCGCATGATTCCGAAAAATATCACGTCAGCTATACATACACCCGATTTTTTGAGTAGATTGAAGAAGAGTTAACTCAGTGATCATCACAACATCATAGCATTATATGACAAGTGTTCGGCCTAGGTTAGAGTTAGGTTAGGGATAGTGTTAGGGGTATATTTAGGCCAGCTTGTTTTAATTCTAGTAAAAAATAACGTCATCATATGATTATCATGTGATCGTCGATCACTGAGTTAACTGTCCCGATTTTTTTTTACCAGAAGAATCGTGACTCGATTCACAGAAGTGATTAGGTTACATATTCTAAAGTTTTTGCGTTAACGAAAAATACAATGAAATTTTGATAATTTGAATTTGACAATATTGTAATTAACATGTCATTAAATTACGCAAAGGAAGCAAGAATACTTATAAAACAAACTTTTACAAAGTGTTACAACAATTTTGCCTTTTTACACATACGTACGTACGTACCAGAAATGTAGTCATGCTTGTATAACGGAGTGTATAATTTACTGCCACCTAGAATGGCGTATAATCAAAATCTTGCACTTGATTGGACGTCAAAAATCTATGATTTCACATGTTAATGTGCTGTATAGGTGTAACTAGGGTTGGGCAAATTTGTAAGTTATATCTGTAACTTACATGTAACTTACATGATTTTATAAACTTACACTAAAATACACATAGTAATTTAGATATAACTTACATGTAACTTACATCAAAAATTTAAAACTTACACAAAACGCCCAACCCTAGGTGTAACATACTGTCAAGTTTTGCATACAGGATTTGGTCTTCGTGTTGCTCTGAGTAGTACTACGTAATATCATATGATGGAAAAAAATCAGGTGAGAATATGTAACTATTCTCTATCGCTATCAACAACCATTGCGTTTATTTAGATATATGAATTCGATTTTATTAAATTTTTTTTTAATATTTTATTTAGTATATCAGATTCACACTGACTCAGAGAATTAAGTTACAGAAAAATCATTTTACAACGATTAATTCACAAGTTCGTTTCATAGACAGTTTATTTCACTGAGTGCTCATTTTACAGACAAAGTAATTCTAGTCATTGTCGTTAGGATAAAATCTAGAATTGAAAGTAGGTACAAATTATTAAAAAAAAAATTATCCGTGAAATAAGCTGCCGATGAAATATGTTACCTATAGATAAATTTGTCTGTGAATTAATCTTCTGTAAATAACCTTGTCTATAAATCAATTGTTTATAAAATTAAGTTGTCTATAAATTGTCTATAAAGTGATTGTTGGCTAGGTTCACTTATTTATTATGTGTCGATTGATTTATTTTTAATTTAAAAAGCACGTAACTATTTATTTATTTAATTATTTATTTTATGCAAAATTAGGGCAGCAAAAATTTTTTATTTGTTTTGTAATCGGATTATTTAAGAATTTATAGAATTTAAAAGATATACCTAATATCGATATATGCTGATAACCTAAACATATTTTAACTTTTTTACTTGTCTCACCCGTGTACTTCATGTTATCACTCTTATATGTAATCTAAATCTTCCTCTTGTCAACAGTAAATCAAATATTAGTAGAAAAAGATAACAATATGTGATAATAAATAGTAGAAGCATAGCTGAAATGAAATAACGAAATAATTGTTAATGCAAAATAATAGATAAAGAAAAAAATGGGAAATTAAATCAACAACATAATTTAATTTCAAGAACAATGAATTTAATCCTTCTAAAAATTGATTTAAAATTATATAATATAGATAGTTCTATTCACTTTTACTAAAATGCACCTATGGCGTTTTACCATCAATGCTGCATTATCAAAACTGGTTAATTAATTAATATGCGGTACTTGCTCTACGTCCAAAAAAACTCTTCCTAAACCCTAATTCATATCTTAAATACTTGTTCTAACATGAAAAATTTATGCTAAAAATTTTATATACAAAACTTATAAAACTCAGGGGACACTTGAAGAACAGTTAACTCAGTGATCGACGATCACATGATAACATATAATGACGTTATTTATCTACCAGAATTAAAACAAGCTGGCCTAAATATACCCCTAACCCTAACCCTAACTTACCTTAACCTAGGCCAACACTTGTCATGTGATGTTGTGATGATTACTGAGTTAACTCTTCTTCAATCACCCAAATGATTAATTTTAAAATGTACTCAAATAACATTCCTTGTCATAGCGCAACTTCGTCGCACAGCTACTCTAATTTTATATTACTATGTATGATAGTACTTACGTATATGATTTTTTTTCACACACTTAAACTTTAATAAAATCTAAATGTGGAAAATTATTTAGATCTTAAAAGAATGAATCGTTCACAATTTCAACATCTGACACTAAATTCGATACTATATATTATTTTTTTAAGCTTATATTCTAAAATTTCTATTTAAAAAAGTGATTCGATTATTTAATAAACGAGATTAGTAAGAATTGTTGATTGATTGGAAATTCCCACCAAAAGTCACTTATTAAACATTATCAACTTCTTGTATACGATCAATTACGAGGTCCTTGCGACTTAGGAAACATTATGTAATAATATGGGCTTGGTGCTACAGAAAAGGGGGAAATCAACAAAACAAAAGATCTTCAGAAGATCAATTTTTATGTTATAAATTTTATAATAAATCATAAGAAAATATAAACTTTAAAGAGCTATATTACAAAATTTTATTAATACAACTACTTTTGAATTTTAAGTAAAAAATGAACCTAATCTTATTCTAAATTGATTTGTGTAAAAAAAAATTTTTTGAAAATTTGTTGATTTCCCTCTTTTCTGTAGCACTCCGCCCATATGTATGAAGTCTGGTGTTCTGAAAAGTTACTTACAATGTGCAGATGTGATTAAAATTCTTTATATAAGGTCCGAGCACAATTAAATTAAATGTAAGCTAAACCGTAAAGTACTTTTAAAAAAACAGTGTCCAAATAATTATCTAAATTTAAAATGCAACTAGTTATAGAAATTTTGTATCATGCAAAGACAACATACTATATATACGTATAACTTTATGCTAACGATTAAATACGAATAAAAGTTTTTTTTTTTAAATCTATTATCTGGAGATGTCATTAAAAAGTATTTTTAAAATAGATTATATTAACTATTTTTTTTTTTTTGATATACTAGAATAGACTATAACATCCTTAATGCTAATGCATGTGCAGATACGGGTCAAGTCCCAAATTTGACTTCAGACTGAACTTTGATGAAAATTCAACTTTTGGAGTCACCGGGCTTTTCACATCCGTTTATTACTTAAAGCAGATTGCAATGTTTCACACCATTTATTTTGTTTATAAGGGTCATACCATTAAAATCTTTAACCATTTTAAAAATCAATATGATTACATTACCGAACGAATGTTACTATAAAATATTTAATAATTTCTTGTATGATCATAAAAACGTATTTTCATGTGTTCTTGTAAAGCGTCAGTGGTGTAGAATAGTTATACCAATATTATGGAACGATCCAAAACACCATTTTAAGGATGAAAGACTTATTAGAATATTCTTTTTAACATTAAATGCTGAAGAACATGCTCCATTAATTCCTTTTAACATTACCCTTCCAAATCATCCAAAACCACTATTCGAGTATACAAATTATATCACGTCAGTTAGCAACTATTTGTATAGTGGGATTAAAAATTGGATATATCATGAAAAATACATAAAATATGACAAAGAACGCAAGCTTGAAAATGCCATAACGAAATTATTTGCGATCAAATAATAATTGAAAGTCTTTCTAAGAGTGCTACAGTTACCACAATGGATTTAGAAGATATTCGTGGTGATATTAAATTTAAGGTAATAAAGGATTTAACAATTGCAGAATGCATAATAGCTGAAATTTTGGGGTTGGTTTTACAATTGCATTGTTAAAATATATGGACCTTAATTTAGGTCAATTCCGCAAATTCGCCTATATGGAACTTTATAATATTCATATTAATGTTGAAGAGGGAAAGATGTTAGCAAATGCATTTTGCAAGAACGCACGTTGACTTCTTTTAGTCTTGGATCTAATTGTCTTGGATTAAAAGGAGGAAAAGTATTGGCAAATATACGTTGCATGAATTCCACGCTAAAATATTTGGATCTTTATGACAATAATTTGGGATCAGAAGAAGAAAGGCATTAGCAGATGCACTTTGCAAGAATGCCATGCTAAAAGATTTGGATCTTAGTTATAATAATCTTGGATCTGAAGGAGGAAGGGCATTAGCAGATGCACTTTGCAAGAATGCCACGCTAAAAGATTTGAATCTTAGTTATAATAATCTTGGATCTGAAGGAGAAAGGGCATTAGCGGATTCACTTTGCAAGAATGTCAAGCGAAAAGATTTGGATCTTTCTAAAAATAATCTTGGATCAGAAGGAGAAAAAGCATTGGCAAATGCACTGTGCAAGAATACTACGTTGACTTCTTTGAATCTTTGGGATAATAATCTTGGATCAGAAGGAGGAAAAGCATTAGCATACGCACTTTGTAAGAACGCCTCATTGATTTCTTTGAATCTTCAATGTAATGAATTTGGATCAGAAGGAGGAAAGGCTATAGTTGATTCACTTTGCAAGAACGCTACGTTAAAATATTTGAATCTTAGTTTTAATAATCTCGGTCTAGAAGGAGGAAAATCATTAGGATGCACTTAGCAAGGACACCACGTTAATTCCTTTGATTCTAAGAATGGTAAAGCATTAGCAAATGCTCTTTGCAAGAATACCACATTGACATATTTAGATTTTCAATCCAATAATATCGGATCAGAAGTAGTGAAGGTTTTAACAGAATCTCTTTGCAAAAACACCACCCTGACTTCATTGCATCTTTTATATAATAACTTTTAGTAGAAGAAAAAGCATTAGTAGATATGGTTTGCAAGAATACGACTCTAGCGTCGTTATGTCATGAAAGGAATAAATTTGGATCAGGGTATCAGTTGTACTCTGCATGAAAAAACACGACAGCCTACTGAATGTCGATAGAGAGATGGCAGGTGAAATGGAGCGTGACTGTTTGGTTGGTTATGGAGCCAGTATGTTACTTATGAAACGCTCTTCTGACCAATTTGATGTTCATGTCTTGAAAAATGTGGGTTAATTCATTATCCTGATATCTTTAAATCTTAGTTGTTATAATCTCGAATTAGAAAGAGAAAATGCATTAAAGAATACACTTTAAAAAACAATACCTTGAATAATTTTATTCTTGATAGTAATAATACTGTCATTTGATATAAAATTAATTAATTTAAATATTAGCATAATACAATGAGATTAATAGTTTATTATGTAATAAAAGTAATTAACTAAAACATTTAAAACAGGCTAATTCAAGTAGTGTTCGGCACAATCAAACAAAAATTTGACAGTCAAATACTTGTTAATACTTGTGATTAAGGCGGACATCAAAAGATTGCAGATTAACTAATAGTATATATTTAGCTTTGGTTAATCTGCAATCGTTTGACATCCGATTTAAACATAAGTATTAACAAGTATTTGACTGTCAAATATTTGTTTGATTGTGCCGAGCACTAAATTCAAGTCAAAACCAGTAAATCTTATAGATAAAGGACTCATTTTAAATTTACTATGCTTTCTCAAATTATTGTGATCGTTAGATGATCATCCAGAAATCTAAAAATTTCTTTAAATTTCTTATTCTTACAAACTGCTATCAAGAACAATATTTTTAAAAAATCCTTGTTGAATACTAATTTCTGTATAATATGGTTAACTAATAATAAAAATTTTTAATTTTTGTTTTATTTATTTATTTTTTTTAAAAACTATACTTTCATAAATTTTGAATGAATAAATTTTACCAACACACTATTTATTAGAAATATTTACTTATTTGATATAATCATGTGAGAAATTATATGATAAAGTTTCAATTACATGTGATAGTTTAAGACCATATGTTTAAAAAAATATATCAAAATTAGGGATGGGTTCAGTCGGTCACGGTCAGTCATCGGTCGGTCATTATCGGTTAGTCACTCATAACCGGTTGACGCGATCAGTTATATGGTCAAATAACTGGTTATAGCCGATAAATTATTTAACCAATTATTAATAAACTATCTAAATAAGTGACAAGCATGGCCATGCTACTGTGCAGTCTGCAGCCTGAAATTGGACCTGGCTGTTGCCATGGCAGATACTTGCTTTTTGATTGGCTAAGAACGAGGATCAAAAATTTAGGCTGAAGTTACTTAAAATTTTACTAATGAAACCATAGCCACCTATTAAGTGAAAAATGTTCCTGGGCTAATTGTATCATTACGTGAGTTTATTTTTTAAAAATTTCTATTTTTGGAAAAAGTTAATTCTGGCCAAAAATTATGTAAACCATTATGTAATATGGGCCAAAATTTTGTAGATCATATCCGTTACAAAATTGGTGTAGCAGCTAGCATTAGCAAGTTTATAAAGATATTAATTATATAGAATACTGTATAAAAATTATATACAATCAAACCTCCTATAATCACATACTCGGGATACAAATATGTGTGATTGTAAAGAAGTGTGACAGTTATAGAGGTCAAATTTAATAGATTTAATAATAGTTTGTTTTTAAAAAAATATGCTTATAAAGAAAATGTGCTTATTTAGGAGGTGACTATAGAGAGGTCTGACTGTACCTTTGGCCGGAGTTTGGTCAAACCCTGGCCAAAAAGATTTTACATAACAGATACTGTACTGTAATACGTAACGCCCTAGCGTTACCAATCTTAAAAAATTTCGTTAGCTAATCAATTTTCAAGATCCGGTGTAACTCAAAAGGAATGCTAAAAATAACCCAGAAAATTGTTCGTAACTCAAAATTTTACTTATGAAACTGCAACTGCCTTCTGCGCACTAACCAAAGTTTTCCTGAAAATTTTGGTACAGTATTGGTTTTTTTTCTAGCCTAGTTTAGTAACGAAACCAGTTTTTAAATCTATGCGAATTTTTTTTTAGTAAAATTTTACATTGCATTTTTGTGGTCCCTTGATTATTATCAATTTAACCTAGTGCCACATATAGAACGTAATATTTACGTAACATTGCTTGTACAATACAATATCTGATTATCGTTATATCATTTAAATGTTACAATGTGGATCACATACATAGTCTAATTAACGTTAACGTTAAACAAGAATTCTGTCAATCGCTCACGAAAATATATAACGGTATATAATTTTTATTACGTGCTATAATAGTACATTATATTTACAGCGGCTATCATAATTTCTGGAACACCAGATAAAAACTTGCTGAATTATTTTTCGGCCGATCCGGTTGTTATTGATTTCGGCAATAAATATACCGATGCGTAATTTAGGATCAGATGACTAATATAATATTATCAGTTTATCAGTTATAGACTTTTGGTACGTACGTACGTACTTATATCTCTAGTTAATACCGAAATATGATACTTTTGAAGATATGAATTATTAAAAAAATTTTCATCACTTTTATGAAACCACGTTTATTAAATGTAAATATAGATATCTTAAAAATTTTAATGAAAGAAAAATCTAATATTCGTATGAATTACAATCAAGATGAAGGTTTGTTTTGGATATAAAATTAGTTTTATGACAGTTTGAAGAACTACTGAATTCGATATAACGAAATTTTATTATATCAAAAAGCTTTTATTATAAAGTTTTCAATTGTAAAATCTTACTTATGTAGGAGTTTCTTATATAAAAAGTCAAGAATTGTATTTTTTTTTATAAATTTAATAGATAATACTTGTGAAAGAAATGAATTGATAAAGATAATTTTTATTTTACGAATTTCTCATCAAACATGTTGGACAAATATTCAAATGAAATTTAATAATTTTGTGTGTTCTGACATTATAATGATAGAACTATCCAAAGAACAAGTATTGCTGCAATATAGCTTTTGTATACTGATCATGCCGAAATCAATAACTTAACCGAATCGATCGAAAAATCATTTGGTAAATTTTTAATTTCTGATGCTGTTCATCACATTTTATTGACTGTTACACTTTATAATTGGTAGGGTTTATATTTTTAAATCGAGATTTCTAATATCCAACTTCAGTTGTAACAATAATTGATTATTTAATGACTTGTATATTATAATAGTTTTGCATCAAGATGTTTTAAAACATATTGGTTCTTCAAAATTATGGGTGCAGCATACTGTATAATATAGTTTATATAGTTTTTAATTTATTAGTAAATTTCTGAGAGCAATATTATACAGTTAAACGATTCACAATCATCATTAAACAGTAAAGAATTGAACAGCTTGTACGTACAAAACAAGACGGACTTTTTTCAATCCAATTGCAATTGTCACTAATAAATTTTTTAATCGAATACAAGTTGATTTAATTTTAGTGACTAACCTTCCGAATGAAAACTTTAATTATATCTGTCACATGATCTAATATTTTTCTTTAGAGCCTTATCCGAATTGGATAATATTCTTCAAAAGCTATAGGTGTGTGAGAAGCTTTACAGGCATAATTAGCGTCATAAATAGGTGATGTAAATCGTTGCAATTGTAAAAAAGGCAAAATTGACTCGCAGAAGTAGCTGTCAACCTCAATAATCATGTTTGTAATAATTAATGTAAATAGAATATATATATGACTATAGCTTTTTACTGTTTAAGTTGAATTTAAACTATTTAAATTTTAAAATTAAATATTCACTAGATGTCCTTTAATGATTTGAGTGGATTTAAAATTTCATTCAACTTAAGTATATTTATGTTGGTTCTAAAAAGATTCCATTCCTACGTATAACATATAACTCTGGTCAAATTTGGCCAGATTCGAATAGAAGTTGAATTTGCAAATTGTACTAGAGTTACAACATAACAAATCTAATCCCCCGATCACTATTCAAGATCACGGGAGGATTGCTATTACTAATTAACCGTAAATTAATTAATTGAAATGTTTATTCACTAGCTATTTGAAAACAAAAATACTGATTCTGCTATTGATCAATCTTGTGATCACAGTAACATAATTTTGAGTTTATTTTGATGATGCTTATTTGTTGGGAATTTACATATAAGGGCCCCGAAAAATGAAAATAATTCCAAATAAAGGCCAAAAGTGAAAATAATTACATATAAGGGCCAAAATTTTGACAAATATTACAATCAAGGGTCCAATTTTATCATAAGATTGCAAATTTTTAACATATGAAATTATATAAATGCAATTGTCTTAACATTTAACGTACTACTTTTAATCAGTATTGCATTTATTCTCTTGACGTCTTCATGTAAAAATTAAATTATAACCACTTTTGCCGATTTTAAAAAGTAATTTTAACTTTCTCTACGAATGAAAATGAGCTTCTTTGGTTCTAAATATCTTATATTAATGCATACCGCATTTGCGTATAATAACGCGCAGGGGTGTAATTTCAAATTTCGGCCTAAATTAAGCTTAATTCGGGCTGTGGCTCAAAATAATACCCGGCCCGCTATTACGTGCAAATACAGTAGTAACCTTCACAAAATATGATTCACTAATTTGGTATAACAAAAGGATAAACATATCAGTTTAGAACCGAATATATATCGTATTTAACTTAGTCGAATTGTTTCTTGGTTAAAAGAAAGTTCATTAAGCGAAAGGTAATGTATAAAATGTATAAATCAATATACATAAATATTCAAAGAACCACTACTATTATAACGTAAAGTTATTTTGGCTCTTAATTATAAATTTTTTCGAATTTTGGGCCTTTATATGTAATTATTTTCGCTTTTGGTCCTTATTTGTAATTATTTTTATTTTTCGGGCCCTTATATGTAAATTTCCCTAAAATTTAATATTCAAATTTTATATTAAATTGTAATTATTTAAATTTTTAAAAATAAATAGTTAAATTAAAATTTTATTTAAAAATTGATAGAAAAAAATATTTTATCTAGTTATAGCATTCACTCATCTTATAAATCAATGATTTTATAGATAAAAACTTACTGCTGATAGTATATTAATTCTATTATAATTTGTTCAATATTACTATCTAGACAATGCAAATATTATTTGGTAACAATTAATTGAATATAAAATCAAGATAGATATTTTTAATTTTCAATTAGTATAGAATATAGTTAATGATATCAATATATTGCTTGGTAAAAAGAAAACTTTGAAACTTTGGCACCTGAATTGTGTAAAATAGCTATTTGAATTCTTTTAATTTCTTTATAATCTGCAACTTCTGAATACAACTGGTTAGCTTTTTTATATATTCAAGAAAAAAAAAACCTAAATTAACTAATAGTCAAGTATTAAAATTAGTATATATTTATAGCAACTATAAACTTATATGTTTATAATAACAATTATCTAATACAATAAAAGCAATAGCACAAATTAATAATAGGTTAACTAGACATTAAAAAAATACAGAGCTATTAAATTTAATAAATAATGATTTAAATGATTTTTATAAAAAAATTCTAGTAAAAAATAAAGATAAAGAATTGTTTAATTATTTAAGTGTTAAAGAAACAAATAGTAAAATAGATAAAGAAATCAAGAATATAGAAAGTGAATAATTAATTATCTTCAAATTAAATATAAAGTGCAGATAATTAAATATTTAATATATAATTGAAATTATTTATGCTTTATAATGTTACAATGCTATAGCCTTCTTAGTATAAATATAGCAAAGTAACAAGTTTATCTGGTGCAGTGATATACTTTATGAATATACACGAGGTGGATGTGAAGTATATATTTTAACTTCATAGCAGGAGGCAAATAGTTCAAGATAATAACAGTATATAGATAATAATATTTATTAATAACAATTCACAGTGATAACTTTGCCTATAGGAATTACTCTAGAGAGGAAATATCATACTTAACAAATAGAGAAGGGTAAAAGGGTGGGGCTAATTTCTATAAGAAGGTAGGAAACTCTAACTTGGGTAGAAGAGGCAAAGGCTCTCTTTTTATAACTTTTCTACAGATAGAAGTGTAATGATATAATTGTTTAACCATGTAGAGGTATTTAGAAGTACTGTAGTAGAGACACTTAGAGGCACTGTAGTAAAGGCACTTAGAGGTACTGTAGTAGAGACACTTAGAGGTACTATAGTAGAGACACTATAGTAGGGGTACTCAGAGGCACTTGTGCAGAGGCACTCAGAGGCACTTGTGTGGAGGTACTTAGAGGCACTTGTGCAAAAATTCTTAGAAGCACTTGTGCAGAGGCACTTAGAGACACTTGTGCAGAGGCACTTAGAGATACTTGTGCAGAGGCACTTAAAGGTACTTGTACAGAGGCACTTAGAAGCACTTGTGCAGAAGCACTTAAAGGCACTTGTACAGAGACACTTAGAGGCACTTGGCCATAGCATTACTGTGCCCTATTCTATTACTCAATAGAATCTTCTCTATTCTAACTATAACTAATAATCTAATACTAATAATATAATAATACAGGATTTTTCGACCAATTTCGTTTATATTCTATTCAAATTCATTTATATCCCATTCAAATTCGTTTATATTCCAATCAAATTCATGTTCCAATCAATTTTGTATCCAATCAAATTTGTATAAAATGCAAACAAATTTGTGTTCTGATCAAATTCGTATCTCAATCAAATTCACATCTCAACCAAATTCGTATCTTAACCAATTTCGTATCTCAACCAATTTTGTTTCCCAACCAAATTTGTTTCCCAACCAAATTTATTTTGCAACCAATTTCGTATCAAATTTGCCTTCAAACCAAATTCATATCCTGACCAAATTTGCTTCCCAACCAAACAAAATTCGTATCCTGACCAAATTTGTATCCCAACCAAATTCGCTTCTCAACCAAATTCGTATCCTGATCAAATTCGCTTCCCAACCAAATTCATATCCCAACCAAATTCACTTCTCAATTAATTTCGTATCTCAACCAAATTCGCTTCCTAACCAAATTTGTATTCTAATCAAATTCATATCTTAACCAATTTCATGTCCCAACCAATTTTATATCCTAACCTATTTCGTGTCTCAACTTATTTCATGTCCCAACCTATTTCGTATCCCATCCAATTTCATGTTTTAACCAATTTCGTATCCCGATCAAATTCGTATCCCAATCTATTTCACTTCCCAACCAATTTCATGTCCTAACTGATTTGTGTCCTAACTTATTTATCCTATCTAATTACATCTCAATTAATTTTATATACATGTTATAATTGAACCCAATATTTTTTAATTCAAATTAATTTGTATTGAAATTAAAGTAAAATGAAATCAAATAGTACATAAATATTCGTTGTCATAGTGAAAAATATTACTTGATGTATTTAGTGTCAATATATTACTGTAATTAGAAGTTATGTAAAGTGTATATTCGGCAAACTTAATATCTAAGGCAAAAAATATTGTATTATAATTCATATTAAATTAAATATGCATATGAGCGGATTTTGTAAATAGAGCCTTTTTAATTGCCGGCAATCAACTAATAAATAAAGTGTTTCATTCAAGTTGATGTAAAGTCAATAGATCAAAAAGATGCTAAGCATGTCTGGTCCAGATAATCAAATATGAGTATGATTTTGAATGACTTTCCATAAACAGTAATCACTAACTTGATAAAGGCGGCAATGAGAACCAGGCCAGACTATTCCAATTATAAGAAATATGTGTCATAAAATTAGATGATTATACTCATAAAAACTGATAAGTAACGGATTAATTTTGATAATAATAGATCATTTTGGATCATTCAGATTATTTTTATCTAATCTGTTTAGTATACTGCTTATAAAAACTGATAAGTAACTAAGTAACTCATAAGCAGTTTTACAATCACCAACAAATAATCACTTTCAATATTAGTAATCACACTGTATTATATATATTATTGGCTTAAATCTTATTTAATCTTATCATTCAATTTAAATAATCACAAACTAATCACTAAATTGAAGATTTCTGCCCATATGTGCAATGCTTTTTGATATTTTTTTATCAACTATTTCACCTCGACTAGTTGGTCAATACCTTTTAATTTTTGGGGTTGTTCAAAAATCTGACCATATGGTAATTCAAGGGATTGGTTTATTACGTTGAAAATTAGTGTGGGTTTGAAAAGTTCTATTTTGTTTTGAGTTTTTGAAACCAGAAAATGAAAAGGTAGTGATGGGCAAAGTCAGTTACATATTATTACTTAATATTACTTAATATTACCTTGCAATAGGTAATAATAAGTAATTTTATAATAATTTTATTCTTAGCAGTAATTTTTCGTTTAATCTCAATTTTGATCACTTGCTTTTGACTGTTATCATATATTTTATATGTATACGCAATAAGCAATTGAATGTAAGTAAGAGATAAGTCATAGGCTATTATGTATTGCTTACTTTGCCTAACCATAGAAAAAGGAGTTATCTAGAGATAAAATAAACAAAGTTTTTTTTGATAATGTATATTATAACTTATTATATAATAAACTTGCAAATAAAAATAATAATACTGTAAGATTTATACTGTATATCGCTAATTACAATATATTAATACAATACTGTATGTTGCTAATTTAATTGGAAATCAGAAACCTAAACCTTAGGTCTAAAACCCCAATATCTCATTTTTCCTTGGCATTAAGAGCATGGTGACTTTAGACAAAAACTATCTATCTAACTGAACTAAATACCAAACAATCAAGTTAATCAGCTCAAGACTTTTAAAACCTTGAGGTGGCAGAAAAAGGCGTGGAAAGATTTGGTCCGAGATTCAGGGCTTGTAAGTTTTGTTGCGGCATACTTGAAGACCAAAATAAGTATATCCAGGGATTCTATTTCTACTGATTGTGTTATATACTTCTAGGGGTTGTTAAAGAGAACTCTTCTTCTAAACTTTAGCTTAATAGGGCTTCAGTATTCGAATATAATCGGTAAGATTCTTAACGATTGTCACATGGCTACGTGATTACGAAATTACTTTTGATTGATTTACATAATAAGAGAATAATTGATACAATGATTGATATAGTATCCTAGCTATGACGAAAAAAATTCTCAGATCATGTGCTATAGATTAATTTTTATAGATTTCTATTGGACGCCATATTGATAACCCTAGATAGTCTAGTTCTTATAAATAAAATTTTTTAAAAATTTGAGCGAAGATATCTTCACAACCAACCAACCAAACTCATTGATTTTTTTTTTTTTTAATTCTAAAAACCTGTAGAATTCAAATAAATAAAATTCACTGAGTTTTTCGGTTGGTTGTCGAGATATCTTCACCTAAAAGTTGTAAAAAAATTAAAATTTCAAATACAAGTGCCAAATTTTAAATTTTTTAAAAAATTTAAGCAAAAATATCTTGATAATTACCTGAGCAAATTTATTATTATTATTATTATTTATTTGAATTATACAGTTTTAGAATCCAAATAAAATAAATTTATTGAATT
>CAJVPU010000275.1:0-19490 GCA_910591775.1 Dentiscutata heterogama | reverse complement strand
GAAAGATTTTTAAAGTTAAGCAGTTTACTCGTAAGTTTATCTTTATAGCAAATTAACAGTTCGTTTGACAATTTTGGAATAATTGAATCGGCAGACTGGAATGCTTTTATTATTCCTAATTCATCTTTATTTTCTGAACCACTATTATTTAATACTTATACCATTCTGATAATTTATCATATATATTAAACTTAAGTTTATCTTTAGAGCAAATTGACAATTTGGTTGACAATGTTGGAATAACTGAATCGGCAGACTGGAATTCTTTTAATATTACTAATTCATCATTATTTTCTGCACTTCCATTATTTAATATCTTATACCATCCTGATAATTTATCATAGATATCAGATGCGGCTGGTCTATTAGAAGGATCAGCATCCATACAATGATTTGCTAATTGAATATAGCATTCAGGAGTGCCGTTAGCAAATTCAGGACGTAATCCGCTACATATTTTTATAGCTAACGTTTCATCATACTTAATATCAAAATGAGGAGGTTTTCCTGTAGACACCTCAGTCATAATAATACCAAAACTATAAATGTCAGCTGCTGCCGTATATGGATGTTTATTAAATAATTCTGGCGCAATATAAGGTAAAACACCATAAACGCCATCTTCCAAATCAGAATCAACCATCTTTCTAGATAATCCTAGATCAGCAATATAAGATATTAGATCACCATTAATATATTGATTTTGCAATATATTACCACTGTTACGGGGTGAATCGTATAGTTTTATTAATTTATATACAAAAAGATATAATTTATGTGATATGACAGCTCGCCAGAGGCGTGACGTTGGTGATTTTACAATAATGTAATTTATTAAAAGGAATTATCAGGGTAATTTATTAAAGGTGTTAGGAATGAATTATTGGAATTCCGAAGGATATTCTTTTACTAACGCGAATTCCTATCTCTTTTATAGATTATTTTATCCTAATGAACTCAAAGGGGCTTAGGGAAGATTTATATAATACATCATTAAAGAATCAGGGCGAAGTTATTATACATCAAGGGGCTTATAATAATTATACTAATAATTTCTTTCAACGAATTCCTTCTTTAGCCTATTTTCCAGATCTTCTTTCTTGATCTTTGTTTCTTCCTTTCGGAATTCTTCTTCGGATTTCACGTAGGCTATCCTTTCTATTCTTTGGCAGGTAGGCTTCATATAACTGTGGATCAAGAATTCCAATATTATATCCGGTTTAGTCATGAGATTACTGCGCCAATTTGACAATCCTTCTTTGCCCGTGACACCACTATGAAAATCTCCATGAATATATTCTGCTTTGTGTATTTTTATTAAATTTTCGGATATGTCGACAAGTTGTTTTAATTTGCTTTTCCAATTAAGTTCTTTAAAATTTAAAAATAAGAAATCATGAAGATTTCCTCTATTTGCATATTGAAATACCAATAAATATTCTTTATTAGTTGTGTTTTGAGTTATTCCATAAACTTCAAGATTATATCCCATTAACCTAAATTTCGTGTAACTTTTAAACTTGTTAAAATAAAGTTTATGATGTTAATAATTTATTAATAATAGGTCATGAATAAATCATTTTAACTTACTTCTCTTAAAAAGTTTTTTTGTGAACCAGGTAAAGTTTTAAGTGCAACTACACATGATGATGTACGTGATTGTGTGTAGGAGTTAACAGCTTTACCTGAAACAAAAGCTTTACCTGAAACTACTCTTTTACCATCTAACCACGTTGCGGAAAAGACGGTGTTAAATCCCCCTTTACCAATCATTTGAATATTATCTAATCTATTAAAAGGAATCCATTCGATCACTTCTTCATATTTTGTAGCTTTAAGTTGAAATTCATTAATACAATCATCAATATCTTTATTTCCACTTGTCCATTCTTGTGTTGCCTTCTGAGGGTCACACACTTGACACCACGCTTTAGAAGTGTTATTTCGGTTGCAATTTGCACACCGTCCTTTATATTCAGATCTTTGCCTATAAAATTCATCAAATACTAACATATACTCATTTGTTGCAGTATTTTGAGTTAGTCCATATACGTTAAGAACACTCTTCTTTAATTGTACGTTAAGAGCATTATTCTTTAATTGTATATAATCTACGAACTTATGTAAATACGTATTAAAATAAAGCTATATATTGTGTAACAATGATTAAACATTTTAACTTACTTCTTCTAACATATCTAATAAACTTTGTGATCTGGTTAATATTTTAAGATCCACTTTATGTGATGGTATACGTGAATGTGTACATTCATATTTATTACATTCATTTTTATATTCATCTACATATCTTATGCCATCTAACCAGGTTGCTAAAATTTTATCGCCAATATTTTGAATTTCATCTAATTTATTAAAAGGAATCCATTAGATTACATCTTCATAAGATGTAGCTTTAAGTTGAAATTCTTTGATGCAATCATCGATAACTTTATTTCCACTTGTCCATCCTTGTACTGTTTTCTGAGGGTCACATGTTTGACACCATGTTTTAGATGTGTTACATTGCTTGCAATTTGCACATTTTCCGTTTTCTTCATCCCTCTTAGAACCAAATTCATCAAATACCAACATATATTCGTTTGTAATTGTGTTTTGAGTTAATCCATACACACTTTAATCTTCTGGTTGCATATGAATTTTAAACTTGTAAAAATATAAAATATATAAGAAATTATCGTTATATAAACACGATATTAATCATATAATAAATAATAAATGTGCAACCAGGAGAAAATCGATATTGGAACTTCGAGTTTATTGATTATCTTTTACTGGTTCAGACCTTGAACAATCCAATAATTTAAAAGCCCGAAACCTTGACAACAATAATTTAAAACGTATAATATTGTTGCCGATTAGAGGGGCTGAATCCAATAGGTAGAAATAATAAACTTGAAAGTCCAAAGTTTCATTTTCCCTTAGTAGCTCACATATAGTCTTACCTCTTTTAAAACATTTCCTAGATTTTGTGATCGGGTCAATATTTTAAGTTCCACTTTATATGATGGTATACGTGACTGTGTATATTTATCTCTATGTATATTATAATCATATTCTTTATTTAGATATCGTATTCCATCTAACCATGTTGCTAAAACTGTATCGCTAACGTTTTGAATATTATCTAATCTATTAAAAGGAATCCATTCAATTACTTCTTTGTACTTCGTAGCTTTAATTTGAAATTCCTTAATGCAATCATCGATATCCTTACTTCCACTTGACCATCCTTTTGCTGCTTTCTGAGGGTCACACGTCTGACACCAAGTTTTAGATGTGTTACATCGCTTGCAATTTGCACATTTTCCGTTCTCATCCTTTCTTTTATTATAAAATTCATCAAATACTAATATATAATCATTCGTTGCGGTATTTTGAATTAGACCATATACTTTAAGAAGGCTATTCTTTAACTGTAAATAATCTACGAACTTTTTAAGTATGTAAATATACAATATATTAAAATCAAGCTATTTATACTTGTGCAACAATGTTTGAATATTTAACTTCATTTAACATATCTAATGAACTTTGTGTTCTAGTTAATATTTTAAGTTCCACTTTATATGATGTTTTACATGACGTGTATATTCACATCCTAAATTTCGTATTCCATCTAACCAGGTTGCTAAAACTTTATCGCCAATATTTTGAATATCAATTAATCTATTAAAAGGAATCCATTCGATTATATTTTCGTATTGCATAACTTTAAGTTGAATTTTTTTAATACAATCATCAATATCTTTATTTCCACTTGTCCAGCCTTGTGTTATTTTCTGAGGATCACATGTTTGACACCATGCACAAGACGTGTTATATCGGTTACAATTTGCACATTTTCCATAATCTTTATGCCTCATAGAACCAAATTCATCAAATACCAACATATACACATTGTTTGCAGTATTTTGAGTTAGTCCATATACTTTAAGCTTATTATTCTTTAACTGTACATAATCTATAAACTTATTAATAATGTTTAAATATTTATTAAAATAAAGCTATATATCTTGTGCAATATTAATTATTAAATATTTTAACTTACTTCATTTAACATATCTAATGAACTTTGTGTTTTAATTAAACTTTTAAGTTCCACTTTATATGATGGTATACGTGACTGTGTATAGTATTTATTGTCATTTTCATAATTTGAATATCGTATTCCATCTAACCAGGTTGCTAAAACTTTATCGCCAACGTTTTGAATATTAACTAATCTATTAAAAGGAATCCATTCGATTACATTTTCGTATTGCGTAACCTTAAGTTGAATTTCTTTAATGCAATTATCAATAATTTTATTTCCGCTAGTACAGCCTTTTATTATCTTCAGAGGGTCACATGTTTGACACCAAGCTTTAGATGTGTTATACCGCTTGCAATTTGCACATTTTCCATAATATCGTTCTCTTATAGAACAAAATTCATCAAATATCAACATATATTCATTTTTTTCAGTGTTTAGAGTTAATCCATAGACAGTTTTACCTTCTAATTGGACATGATTTTTAATCTTATAAAATATATAAATAATATAAACATAAATTAAGTATCCACACAATTAATTAAGTAAATTGAACATAATAAGATAATATAAACTCACTTCTTTTAAAATATGTTGAATATTTTGTGAATGAGTCAATGTTTTAAGTGTAACTATGCATGCCTGTGTACGTGACTGTTTAGTATATTTTCTATAGTTATCATCATAATATAGATGTCGTATTCCATCTAACCAGGTTGCTAAGAATTCATCGCCATTTTTTTGAAAATTAATTAGTCTATTAAAAGGAATCCATTCGATTACATCCCGATAATCCGTAGCTTTAAGCTGAAATTCTTTAATACAATCATCAACATCCTTATTTCCACTAGTCCATCCTTGTGTTGCTCTCTGAGGGTCGCATGTTTGACATCAAGCTTGTGATGTGTTATATCGCTTGCAAATTTCACATTTTCCAAACAATTCATCTCTTTTAGAACTAAATTCATCGACCATAATTTTAAGATAATTAATCATAATTTTGCATTGTTTAGAACAATATATACGTATGTACGTACGTACGGCGTATACTTATTTGCGCCGATGATACCAAAAAAAGGGGATGGCTAAAGCCATATATCCAGGTGATTTTTTAAAATTTTAGTTATTAGGGTTAGAGACTAGCAATAGAGTCGGAGATAAGGTTAGAACTAGTATATAGATAAAATCGTCTTCCCGGCATTTTTATTAATAGCCCAAGATAGGTTTAGACTACCGTTTTTATTTTCTTGCGTTTTTTTTTTGACGTCTTTCGGGCAGACAAAATTTCGCGACTCCGGTTGGTTGATTTATACAAAAATGTCACGTGGGTACACGACTTTAGAAGACTCCAAAAAAGGAATTTTTCTATGTAGATCAGGGCACGCAAAAATTTGAACTCGTCATAGTAAGACATTCGTCTGATTGGTTAGATTTGGTAGATTTACCCGTGATTGCCGGTGATAATTAACCAATCAAAATACATAATTTTATTAATACTACAATGTTAGAAAACGAAACAAACCTTCGAATAAAGAAGCTTACAAACTAATAAATATACACAAAAGAATTAATTACTTATATTTAGAGAATAGATAGATACGCGTAAAGTAGGCAAATATGATATTTATTACTAATAATCCAAACTCATTAAAGAATCTACGTACAAGATCTACGTACAATATATAAACTACAACTTATTAATGTACAGTTGACAAGCCCAAACGCACTACAAGAACCGACCAAATTTAAATATTAAACCCAGATCTCTACTACTAAGAGCTTGTACCTATTCAAATTAAACAGTTAAAAGTAAAAGTTTATCTAAATCTAACATAATAAAATAGCTTTAGATGAAAATGTTGCCAGTTACCTTCACTCTACAATATAGTCCAATAAATGGTAGGCATACTTTGTCTTCTAAGTAAAGTTCTCGGAGTTATTGATTATTTTTGATTATTTTTGTATAGTGAATACAGTCAGGGATTTTACCAAATATGAAAATCGAATCTAGAAAAATCTATAGAATTTTGATTGGCTCTCGATTTACAATTTTTTAACCTTTTTTATTTTTTTTAATCAAGAGTAGAGAATTTTTGTAACACTAGACTATAGCTAATAATTATTCGAACTAAAAGTAGAGCACTTCTAGTTTTATAATTAGTCAACATCTTTTCATAATCAACCCGAATTAAAAAAGTAAATAAGAACTTAAAACTTATAAATTCGTGTAAAGAAGTTGTAATATTACTACAAAGTTATTAATGATTTTATAGTATTTTCTACTAGATCTAACAATGTCACAAACCACACAATGACCAAAAGCCATAGATCTTCCTTGTATATTTAAGAACTTAGTTGGTACTTATCATGAAACACTTAAATTAGAACTTTGCAAAATGAAAAAAAGACAAACTTGGAGACATAATGATACTCAAAAAACAGCTAATCGCTTTTATTATATCATGTTTTTATGTCTGAGCTTATAGAATTTCAATCTTTTTTAAACTCTTACTCAATTTCGAAAAACATTATAATCAAGTTGTAGCTGCCGACCATTTTTACCAACGGCTTTTAAGAGATCTTCCCCACAAAAACAAAAAGTCTCGAATCAATACTAATTTTTCAGATGATTCTATTTCTATTCACGAATCTAGTGTTTATGAGATTGGTAGTTCTAGTATTCAAGAAGAGGGTTATAATTCTAGCATTCACGAAGTTTACAACTCAAGTGTGCTTGAAGAGATAATTACTAATAACAAGTTACTACTAAGAGAGTTTGAAAAAGCCCAAGAAATATTAACAACTTTGGATCAAAAAGATAAGGATTATATAACAAGTCTTATTAATAAGATTACAAAATTACAGCAACAAGTAGGAGATCAAAAACAAGAAATTTTATCTCTGAAGAAGCAACTATATGAATGTCAAGAAGAAATCATTCAATTAAAAGATTTATATCAGGGTCTATATAAAGAAAATAAAAAACTTAACAACCAATGGAATTCCCGATTTTGTAACCAACATAAGCGTATATAAGCAATCACCGATATCGCAATAACTGAACAGGAATCTCTATACAAGGATATAGAATTTATTATGGGAGACAGTACTAGATTTTCTTTAAAAAATCTATTAAATTACTCTCCACAAACATGGCTAAGTAAACGCAATCCAGTTATTGTAAAGTTTATAAAAACACTAACTTATAATAATCTTGATTCAGATTTTTTGAATACTGAAAAACTTTACAAAAGAGCCATGGCCATCAATTTAATATACGGATCCAGACATAGAAAATATGTATCAGAAATAAGTTTTGTAGCATCAGCAATCAAATATTCTATTGCACGATCCAAGACTATTATTAATATTGATAGTTATATTACGAATTCGGGATATTATTTTCAGTTTCAGAACTGGTTAGGTGAATTATCTGAAGAAGAGGAGCCTTTACCCCAAGGACTTTTATTCATAGCATTTGATAATGAACAACGGGGACAAAAAAACTATCTTGACCGGGATCTAACACAGTAACATTTCATATTGTTAATAGTTTTATTGGGTTTAATATAGAGTCACAAAATTATATTCAATATACAAGTATACCTTGGATATCGGATTCTCTTAATAGGTCATACTACAAAAGCCTATCTGACATTATATCTGAGATGCATAAAGTGTTGAATAAAGAATTACATATTTTTTTTTCTGAAATTATTGATTTATTATGTCAAGAAAAATCATCTACAACTAATAAGATTGATTCTCTTGTCAATAGCTTAGGATCAAATAATCATCACAATAAATGGTGTCCTATTTGTAACGAATCAAATATCGAAAATCGAAAGCATGTTTGTCCAAAATGTGGAGCTTGGCTACCTAATTTATCAGAATTGACGAAACAAAGTACTTCTGATTTGAAAGAAGATACAGTGACCAACCAATTCTTTTTAAACTTTACAATGGTGAAAAGGAAAATAATCTATTTACTGTGTCAAAAATTAGTATTACTTAAAAATCAGTTGCTGATCAAGAAGTTAATACTCCTGACCTATTTATTTCTGATCCCCTTAATATTAATCCTAATTCAATTGCAAATGTTAAAAAAGTTCTTCTTCACATTAAAAAAATAACAGGAATTAAGAGCGGGATACGAAAATGGGTAGCTGTAACATGTAATGGCGTTCTGTACTATTACATAACTAAAATAAAAAATAAATACCCATGGCTGATTCTTATTCCTGGACAATTGCATGAAGAAATGAATATGCTGCGTGCATTTGTGGAGTTAAATTGGTAAGTAAATAATTTTTTTAAAAAAAAATTTTCTTAAAAAAATTTTAAATTTTTATTAAAAATTTTTTTATAAATTTTTTTTTTTTAAAAAGTTTTAATATTACTAATAAAACTTTTAATTATTTATAAAAGGAATATCAATCTCAAACAATTCGCTACATGTCAAGGATATAAAACCAAGAGTCAGCTTGCTTATTTCAAGAAATGTCATGATCATCACAAAGCTTGAGACTCAGTTTGTAACATCTACCGCCAAGCAATAGCTATGGAGTTAGTGTGGCTATATGTTAAAGACTGTTTAAATCTATCGGCAGAGGGTTATTTGGCCTGGACAAAAAAGCAAAATAATCCACTCTATCAAATAAAGTTTGAAGAGGTAAAATTTTAATTGATTAAAATTTATGCTCTCAAAGATATATAACAAAAAGTCTTAAGCTTTAATTGTATATAGCAGTTATTTCTTATATTTTCAAAAGTTATTTTATGTACGGCTATGTAAGTAAATGTGATTGTACAATTATAACATTAAAAATTTTATAGTGCACTTAAATACAGTAGGTCGTTCTCAAGCACCTAACATAGTATATTAAAGAATTCGTTTGATTAAAAAGAATTTGGATTTTTATTGTAAACAAAATATAGAAGAGTTGACTATTTTTTTTTTAAATCCAATTTTTGTTCAAATTATCACATGATTTCACAGACATGCATGTCCGTGAAATCACACAATAGTTGAATTATTTCAAGTTGAAATATATCGAGAGAAGTGCTTTGGAACAGGAATATCTAGATCTGTTTCACGTATAATTAAGGCTAAGTGGATTCGAATTCCATATATCATATTATATTCCAATTGTTTATTTATTTCTCAAAACTTTTATGTTGCATTATTTTTGATAAATATATTGTTTAATTTGCTAATTTATTAATTTATCAATTTAAATAGATATTCTGTTATCTGCAAGCGATTATTAATTACAGAGTGGCTATTAGGAGAAACAATGTATTACTAAAGAGAGCTGCGAAAAGGGTTTTTTTCTCTAATATAGTCAGCATGCCGTCATCCTATATATCGCATAATAGAAGTTGCAGATGAAGTGCAACTGATGCAGCTTAATCTGATAGTATGTGATATTATAGAAAGAAATTGTGTGGTTTCACAATTAGGATTTTTTAATCAGCATCAAGGATTAGATACGATTTTGAAAAAAATAAACAAAACTCTAAAGTCATTAATTCCTCCTAGTCCACAAATGCATCATTAGCAAATTGCCTCATGTAATTGTAAGAAATTCCTTCAGGTAACTATTATATTAACATCATTGCTTAATATTCGAATTAATTAATTTACAACTAATAAAATATTTAGTTGCGGAACAATTTTTTCAAATAAATTGGATACAATGATTTTCAGATAGTTGGTCCAAGAAATTACCCAGAGCCAATTTTAGAATGTCAGAGATTCCGAGCACATATAAGAAAAAATAAATTCCTTGATCTAGTAGATTCGAGACCTGTCCTTGAAAGTTTGAGTGGAGAATATAAGCTAAGTACATAGTTAATAAATTTAACTGGTTTAGCAAAGCAAGCTTGACAAGAATATATTATTAATGTTTTTTGTGATAATAATTCAACTTCTCTTTTTAGGCCTATTCTGATTACCAAGCAAGAAGAAATTGTACAGGATGATGAGACAAAAATGTCAAATTCAGAAATAATCTGTAAGATAGAAACTTATCTTGAACAGATGGGCGAAGATATTTGGAAAAAATACTCTAGATTAAAGGCCAAAAAAAAAACTGAACTGCTAATTATTTTAGAGGAGGTAAGATCTTTATTAAATTCAAATAATGAATCTAATAATGATTGTGTTGATTCGGCAGAAGAATGAAACACTTAGTTTTACATTTTGATAGGGTGACGAAATTCTTTTTATTATTTTTTATTATTAAGAAATAAAAATGTTACATCATTATTATTTAATTTAATAAAATAAATAAAATAAAATAAAAATTACATCAGTTATTTAATTTAAAAAAAAATAAAATAAAAGATCTAGTTCAATTCGTCTTATTTTAAAAAATATATTAAAAAATACTTTTAACTTCATTTTTTGAATGGCTATTTTAAATAAAAATAAAGCTATTGCAATTCTAACCACCAAAAACTTCAAGATATTTTCGTTTATCACATAGTTTCTAAAGTGAATCGCACAAAACCATCTCTAATTCCGCGAAGTAGTCTAAACCCGTACGGACTAAATTTCTTTTATCAACCTATAAGCAATTCAGCAATTTCTGCAGCACGTATTTCATCGGGTGACAAATGAATAGGTTCTGGATTTCTACTTGGTAATTTTGAAATTAAAATGGCAGATTATTAATAAGATCGTTGATCAAAAGATTTCAAGAATTTGATGATAAACCAGAATTTGAGCTATCCACATTTGATAACACAATTCTAAATTTTTACCTCTTCCATTTGTAAGTCGTCCCACATACTAATATGAGACTAACGCGTTTCCTTGAAGCGAAACTGATTCCATATCTTACCTTATTCCAACATCATACACCATTTTTGGAATTCTTGAAGCTTTTATTCTGGAAACTTTTTTGATAATATAAGAAAGAGATAAACGAAACCAATTAACATACACTTCAATTAAATAGGTTTCAAGGCATTTTTCTTTTATGATGCTCAAAAAGAATATTAGCTGGAACTTATGCATAAAATAAGCACCAAACAAAAAAACCATTGACGAAGTTCTAGCAGCAACGAACTGTATCACCAACGCAATGACGAACACTAATTGACGAATTGCTCCCAAACAACGACCATCTAACCTGGGAGAAGTTTAGTTACTACTAAAAAAAAAAAAAAGAATAATATTAACTAAGCTTATAAGCTAGAATACAGGAATATCAAACATCTTTGCCGTAATGCGTTAAAGTCACTTAAGAATTAAATCCCTTTTAAGTTTTTTTGTAACCATGTGTAGTAAAAAGCGGGTATGACCTGTTGTCAAGTATTTAGAGTTTATGATCAGTCAGATTTAAGATTTACTTCGCTATATGCAGTATATGAAGGCGGTATTTTGTGTAAAGAGCTTTAATGTTTAGTAAAAGTCGATTAATATCGACTCTTGATTTGATTGGTCAATCATTGTAGTACGTAGAACAATCTGGAATAAAAGTCAAGAATAATCTGGGTGGTAATCACTACTAAATAAGGTGCAATCAACAATAACCAAATATGGTAAAATCCCTGACTGCACTAGAACATCCACAAACTATCTTCACTTTTCTTCAATATATTTGCTATAATTTTCCCTCATATTATTCACCAGACCTCATAAAAATCTTAATCCTCAATAACAAGGACCATAATAATAACTATACCAAAGCACACATTTACCTTCCACATGAGCCATATCCACTTCCCAATCACTTTATACCACCTTTCTCTTCTTTACTTCTCTAGTTCAGATACGTTCCTCTTAAATCAAAACAATCTTCCTCCTCAACACCACCATCTAATCCAATCTATTATCCCCTTAATCTCTATTTGTACTCACAATATCTATGGCTTCAACCAAAAACTTAAACAACAAGTTTGGGAAGATTACTGTCTAACCAACAACCTAGATATTATTAGCTTAACTAAAACCAAACTTGCATATAATTCATTCTACTCCAAACCATTAGTAACTCCCTCTTATACGTACTTTTGGTTATATACAAATAGCTCCAAGGCTGATACTGCCATAATGATGCATAAATATCTTACTCCTCATATTTACAAAATCAATATGCATCCTGGATATGCTATATTTATAGACATTTTCTTTAAATATGATTTCAAATTCTGAATTATTTCTACTTATCTTCTTAGTAATGATCCTATTAATAGATTACATACTCAAAACCTTATTATTCAATGGATCCAACAATCAATCTCCTCCAACCTGCTCCCTATTGTCCTTGGTGACTTCAATGCTACTACAGAATCAACGCTCTCTTCCTCTAACAAATTCAAACTACTTCAATTTTTTACCTTTAACAATATGTATAATCTTGCTGCTCACACCTTATCATCATCTCCTACTTGACAGAGCTCTAGATATAGTAGCGAAATTGTCTTTATTTGAAGCTACTATACAATTCTTACATATCTAATCTCCTTTGAAACTGATGACAGCAATGCCAACTCCCTTAGTAACCACAAAATTCTTATTTTTTGCTATTCCTTTCTCTATGCATTACAAAGCCAACATAGACACAAAACTCATACTCGTTGTAGAGTTTTTAACTACAAAGCTATAGACTCTGCAAAATGGGAAGACTTTTCTAACCAAGTTCATAACAATCTTTTGTCAAATTCTACTCCTCTTTCTTCACATACTGAGGAATCTATTGAAGCCACTTGGTACAAAATTCAAACTAGTATTATCTCTGCAGCTTTAAAACATATCTTTAACAAAAGATTCACAGTTCGCAACTTTTAATATATCTTCTCTTGCAAAGCTTCTTTACTATACTCTAGTCTTAAAAAACTCTGCAACATTATCAGACATATTAAACACTCACTAAAATTTAACTTATCTATTCCTTCACATCTTAATTCCACTATTTCTCTACTTAGCAACTCTCTTGATTTCCAAATACCTTCTATTCTCCATGACTACAACCTTCTATTCTCTTGGTTATCTAAGGCTAATAAAGAGTAAAAGAATATTTACTATACTAAAAATTTTGAAAACATCAAAGAAATTAGACAACATATTAATAAATCTATTAATAAACGTTGTACTAAACTCCAAACTCACCCCATCACAATGATTAATAACATCCTTAACCAGCACAAAGACCCAGTCAAATTTAATAATATCAAACTTAATAATGATATTATTACTAACCCCACAATTATTAAGTCATATATCCAACAACACTTTAATAACTGGACTGCCTATTGTGATATTAATCAAGACATCTTCCAGTCTGACTGGCAATCAGAATACAGTTCTAAAACAGATATCAATTCCAACTAGTATTCAAGGTTTCTGTCCAAGCGAGAATAGATTTTGGCCACTGAGACTATGGGTTTGATCAGTCCACTTGAATTAAGAAGTCAACTTTACTAAAGAAGAAATTACTTCTACTATCAGCTAACTTCCTAATAATAAAGTATGTGGTCCTTCTGCATTAGCTATAAAATGATCAAACATACCAGATCCTCCTTTATTTCAGCTATAACTTCTCTATTTAATTGCTCCATACTCTTCAATCTATACCCAAGCAATGAAAAGAAGGATATATTTTTTCTATCGCCAAAAAAACTATCTTTAATAGTAATCTATCTAATACAAAACCTATTAGTCTTGTTGAACATATTCGAAAACTCTATACCAAACATCTCACCAACAGGCTTAATAGTATTCTATACCAACACAGCATCTTATTCTTATTTAACTATGTAGCTCTTCTTGGCAATGCTACCTCTATCTTTATATACATTTTTAACAATATAATTGAAGATGCCAACTGTCAATCTAGCCAACTTTGGGTTCTTTCACAAGATATGAGTAAAGCATATGACTCAATTAACTTTGAACTCTTTTAAAGATTCCTCAACAGACTTCAAATATCTCAGCAGCTTATTAACATACTTTCAAACCTTCTTTTTAACTACACTAATCAAGTCATTACCAACCTTGGTTTTGCAAATTTTTATTTAGTTAAAAATAGTATTAATCAAGGTGAAACTATTACCCCTCTTTTTTGGAGAATCTACTATGACCCTCTTATTACTTATATCTCTACACACTTTTCTGGCTATACTCTCTCTACAACATAGCAACTTTGTCTTACACCTCCACCAATCACCTTCACACTTCTATATCTGTGCTAGCCTACATGGACGACACTATTTGGATTACTCAATCTAAAGAAGAACTCAACAAAATTATTAACAAAACAACCTCTTTCTACAATATGGCCAATATTCAAATCAACCCTTCTAAATCTACCTTTATCTCCAAACAACCTTTTGCCTCAATTTCCTTTCTTGATTCCAACCTTGTATCTATCCCAACCCACCAACCCTTCAAATTTCTGGGTTGTTGGATTACTCTTAACAACAAACATACTTAACAAACCAAGCTCATTCAAGATAAAACAATATAGTTAGCCAATATTGCTAATACTAAAAATATTACAGACAAACAAATCTCTTATATTATTAATAATGTTATTATTACTATTGAGTACCATATTTAAAATATTGTTATCTCTTTTTCCACTTGTAATAAAATTCTTGGCAAATACTTAACTATTGCCAAGTACAAATCTCATCTACTCCTAATAGCACTATACTTAATTATAATCTTTATAATATCTATAGTCTATAGGATATACAACTTCAACATTATATTAGTTAACCATATTAATAACTCTTCTACTCTTGGTTTAACAACCCAGATCAGACTACAACAACTTCAAAACAACATATGGTCTACTACTAGTATCCTTCATCACTCCAATCCTTTAATTAATAGCCCCAACAAACATACTACTTTTAAAATCATACAACTTTTCAAATTCCTAAACATCTCTATCTCTTCCAACTCTAACTCATCTTGGCTTCAATCATCTACTGGTGGCAATTCACTCTTAGAAAATATTCTCTTTAGATACCCTAAATATCATATATTTAAACAGCAACTTCACTATAAAAATATCCTCTTCCTTGAACAACTATGTTCTGCTAACAACCAATTTTTACTTGACTAGTCACATTTATCTTCCAGATTACTTCACATCCCTAAGGGGAAAAAACCAGCTTGGGTTTTTTACCTTGAGGAGTCTATTTTATTCCATACATCTAACTATACTATCATACCTTCTTTCCAACCTATGGGGCATAATCTATTTGCTTTTTAAACTAATCTTATAAGTAAATTCTCTAACCCCTAGATACTTACCTGTTTTAACAATAAAATTATTATTGGACAAATCCACAAAACGTTTTGCCAATCAAGCACAGTCTCTATTAATCATTGGCAACACAATATTAAAACCTCACTTTTATCTTGTTATCTCCTCCCTTCTATTACTTGCAAACCCTGTCTAGACTGTAGCCTTAATTCTAACCGTATTGCCAACTATTGTATATTTGAAGTGTCCTCTATTCTTTCTACCTAATTTTTGGGAAGGAAATCTAATAATTAACTTAAGCTTAATGCTAATTATATCGACCTTATCTTATCTGCTTCTATTAAAAACCCATCTCATATTTCCTCTCTACCATCTATTAACATTTTAGACTCTCCTATACCTATACTCTTTCATAATAGTAATGACTCTGATAATCTTACTCAAATTGCTCTAAACAATAACTCCTATCAACACTTTACCTTTTATACAGATGGTTTTGTTAAAAACTTTAGTTCTGATCAATGCACTCTGGGCATCAGCTAGGCTCAAATCTATAACAATACTGTAGTTCATAATTTTTCTGCTCAAATTATTAACTGGCCCTCATCTTACAAAGCTGAACTTTTTGCTATATTATCTGCTATCTCAACCCTTTCTCGTAACTCCTCTGTCAATATTTATACAGACTCTCAATTTGTAATCTCTAAATACAACAAACTTATTTCAAATTATCACTTTTCTTCTAAATCTTTTAAGTTTAATTCTTGGCCTATCTGGCATATACTTCTTAATTTAATCAAAGCTTATAATATTAATTTAATATTTCATAAAGTGCAAGCTCATACTAACAATACCTTCAACAACTTAGCAGACTTTCTTGCCAACAATTACAATTCATCCTCTATCTTAATATTTAATTATTCCAATATACATAATTCCTACTTTTTTCTTAAATAGAAAAATTGCTCTATTGATAGCCTTGCTAGATACTTCATTAAAAAGATTTGTAGAGCTAAAACTATTACGATGTGGTCCTTCCAAAATTACAATCAAGAATGGTTTCACTTCTCTCACTATATTAATTGAAACTCTACTTGGCTTTACTTTAACAACAATCAAAAAAGCTCATCTAACTTTACCAATCTTAAACTCAACCACTTCAAATCTTTTAAAATTAAAATTTTGCTTAGCAACTTACCTACATACTTCCACTATCACTCTATATTTCTCAATCTATTCTCATTCTCTAACTGCTTTCATTGCAATCTTTCTAACTCTCCATCTCACTGGTATACCTGTTCTAACCTCAACCAACTAACTCAAATTATTAACTCCTGTATTGACGAAACTGTCTTCATATTCAATCTCAATCTCTCTTCACTTGAACTTAACTATTTGAAACATACTATCTCCTCTCACCCATCCTTCTCTATTCAGCCTTCTTCACTCTATCTATATTCTCCTTATTCTACTCTCAAAGGCCTTATTCCTATCTCACTTATTTAATCTGTACAAATCTTTGATATACTACACTCTCTTGCTTTACAGCTTATTATTCAAACACTTCTTAAAAACTTTAAGAAAAAGGCTTGAAGTTTTAAAAATTCAGCTATAAGAAAAAGAGTTGAGTCAAGCAACAATAAATTTTTAGAGAGATGCTATATATAATCATTTGAATGAACAAAAGAAAAAGTTGTTGCAAAGAATAGAATTGTCGCAAAAGTATTATTTTAAAAAAGATTATATAGTTAGTTTTGAGGATAGTAGTTATAAAGGAGTAAATTAGAGTAGTTGAGTATATAAAGTAATATAATTTGTTTGTTGTTTAGTTGTATATAGCTTATTTGAACAAGAATAATAGTATATTTGTTAAAGAATACTATTTTAAATAAAAGTAAGATTTTTGTTAAAGATTTTAAGAAGTATAAAGTGAAATTATTAAAATAAAGAAGTAATATTTTAATTTGTTTTTGTTAATAATAGAATAAAGTTAAAGATATATGATTTAAAAGAGAAAAAAAATTTAAGAAGAAAGAAAGAGTAAGCTGAAATTTCAGGTATTTGGAAATTTGGAAGAAAAAGATTAATATTAATTATTGAAATTTGAAGTTTTTTTGAAATATATTGTATAGCTTGAGGAAGATAAGATTGGTAATATTGAGAGAAAATAGAAGAAATTGGATGAATAAAGAATTGTATAATATTAAAGTAGACTATAATATTAGCAAAATAATGGGGTCTGTTGAGGTAGAAAAAGTATGTTGTAATGCATTTTTGAGATTAAAGTTGGTTATATTATTATTAATAGCAGCTTGGTTAAGAAATTTTTAAGAAAAAGTATACAAAAAAAAAGTTTTATATTTAGAATTGGGTGTAGTATTATTAAATAATATAAATTGTTGTTCTGCTTTATAAGTTAATTCTTTAAGAGATTTAAAAGAAAAAGGTTTAAAAAGAGTAATAAGTAATTATTGCTTTGATTCAAAAATAAAAAAGTCTAAGTTTAGTTGTAAAATAGTTGGAAATTGTAAAAAGAGTTGTTTAAAAAAAAAGAATATTAGATTATAAAAAGTATATATAGTATTGTTAAAAAGAATATTGCAAGTAGAATTAGTGCAATTATATAAATGATATAAAGTAGCCTTAATTGATATATTAGTATGTTCTTGTAATGAGTTAATTGATATAAGTTGATAAGAATCTGAAAGTAGTTGCTTAAGATGGTTAGAAAGAAAAGTGATAGTTTAAAATTTAATAAAATTATAATTTTTTTGCTAATTAATATATAAAAATTGTTGTTGATAAAAGTTGTAAAATTTGAAAAATCAGTTATCAAGAGATAAGCAATATGTTTTAAAAAAAAAATACGAAATGTTTGAAGAAAATATTGTGAATCAATATTGAAGGTAATATAAATATTTATTTAAAATCATGTTTAATTTTAAGTATTAATATGTTTGAGTTATGATAAATAGTATTAAAATGTAGACTTAGTTGAATAGGTTTAAGATTAAGATCAAGATAAAATTGAGTATAGTTGATAGTTTGATATTAGTTATAAAAAAAAAGATATAGATGGGCAAGATTAATTGCAATATAGACACATTGAGAAATAGAGTATATAGATAGGAAATAGTGAGAATAAAAAATTTTTTTATAGTTTAGATTTGTAAAAAGAACAATAGTAAAGTTGGATAAAATTTTTTTAAAAGTAAAAAATAATAACTCAGATAAAATATTGGGATTATAAGAAGGTGTATTAGAAGTGTTTTGATAAATAATCTCTAAAAAAAAATTGTAGTTTTTATAAAATCATATTTTATAATAAGTTATTAAAATTATTACAGTTAGATTGTTGTTGAATAGTAGAAATATGAGTTGTCTTTCTAGGGTAAAAGTTTTGAAGAAAAGGTTTATAAAATCTAAAACTTGTATTTCAAGAGGGTTGAAAATTGGGTTTGGTTTTAAGCTTCTGTATTAATTAGAAATGCTTAAAACTAGTTAAAAGTTTTACTAGAAAGTTGATGATGAGGAAATCTTTGTTAAGTCACAGTTAGTTTTAAATATAGATAATAAAAAAATTAGAAAATTTAATAAAATAATATAGATAATTTAAAAATAGAATTTGATAGTGTTTTGATCATGTGATTAAAGTCAAATAATTTTTGTCTCATTAGAATTGTCTTAGAAAAATGATTATTTTGGTAGTTAAATTATCTAGATTGGTTAAGTAGATCAAAAGTTATTAAATTTTAAAGATTTTGCAATAATAATAAATATAATAGTTAATATATATAAAATATAGATAAATATAAAAATATAAATGAGAGTATGGATTATAGGCATTTAATTTTTTGTAATTTTAAAGTATAGATAGTATAAAAACAGTTAGTTTTAGATATAAATTATAAAGAAATCAAAAAGAATATATAAAATTTAATAAAATAATATAGATAATTTGAAAATAAAACTTGATGGCATTTTGGTTATATGATCATAATCAAGTGATTTTGGATTCATTAGAATCATTTAGAAGAAAGAATCATTTTGGTAGTTAAATCATATAAATTGATTAAGTAGATCAAAAGTTATTAAATTTTAAAGATTTTATAATAATAATAAATATAATAGTTTTTTTTTTTTATTAATATAATGCCATAGTAGAAACTTTATTACAAAAAATCTAAATTAATCTAAAGACTAATAGTCTT
>CAJVPU010000274.1:0-19518 GCA_910591775.1 Dentiscutata heterogama | reverse complement strand
TCTTTTACTAATTTTTATTTTATTTTATTACTATATTTTCTTTTTTATATTGCTTTCTTTTACTGCAGTATGTTTCTCCATATTTTAGTGCGTTTTCAGCTTTGAAACTCGTAAGTGCTCTATTTCTATTCAAAAAGTATAGCAGCAGCAGTTTTTTTTTCTTTTTTTCTTTAACCTGTTAAGCTTTATATAATTCATATTTAAAACTTGGACTAATAGGGGGCTGATATGGCTCATATTGTCTGCCAACCTACAGCAGCGATTTCTATAAAGGTAGGATTTTGATTATAATTTAAAATTGAAATTTTAAACGGATCACTCAAAATATAAATCTGTTTAATATCTCAGAATTATTCGCCAGGCACGACACGCTTTATATCCCAGTCTTTTACAAATCTAGGCATTATTTACTTTTAATCTAATAATTTGTTTTTTTTATTATTCTATAGATTTAATGGTACATCCTTACATGCGCAAATCCGAGTTAGTATAAATTTTGGTTCTACCTCGAAATCCCGACATACATAATCTCGATTAAGACAGAGTACTGAAAAGTCAAAATCCTGACTAAGACAGAATCCCGGCAGTTTAAAATTCCGATTTTCAAAATCTCAAATGATCAAAATCTGATTTGATATGTAATTTAGAGATTTATCCGTCGGAATTTTGGATATCGGGATTTTGTCCCTGTCGAGATTGTCATTTCAAAATTTCTTGTTGAGATTATAACCTGTCGGGATTTTGGGTTTCGGGAATCCAGAGTAAAACCATAAAATTTTTAGTCGCAAATGGTGATTGGGTTAATCTAACAACTTAACCTTGATTATATAAATGTGAATATGTAGAAAGAATCCTGATTTAACTTCCGAAGAGATAATAGATAATGTAACATCTCTTTTTAAGCGCACGCACGTGCTAGTTATTGGTCCTGGCTTATCAAGAGATAAGATGATGTTGGAATGTGCTAAGGGTATCATATTAAAGGCAAAAGAAGAACATATACCAATGGTTATTGATGCGGTACGCGATCAGCGTGCGCGATTTATTTTTCAGGTGGACTCGAGACTTTTATTAACGGTATTATTAATCTGGTTTTTTTAGGATGGATTGTTTCTTATTCAAAATGATCCTGATATTATCAAAGACTATTCTGAAGCAATTTTGACACCCAATGTTAATGAATTTAGACGTCTTTGTGAAGCAATGGTAAAAAAAATAAAATAAAATAAAATGCATATTAGTTATGGTGATAGCTAAATTCATATGCCGATGTTACATTTAGAGGATAGAATATGAAGATGACCATAAAGGGGAATTGATTCAAAAATTAAGTCGGGTTTTTGGTGGAGTAACTATTGTCCAAAAGGGCGAAAATGACTTAATTTCTAATGGTAATTCCGGTAAGTAATAAAGTGATTAAATTTTATTAAAATGAATGAAGTGTATTAATTTATTTTTAATTCATTTGGCTCAATATAGTCTTTCTGGTCGATAATAAAGGTGGTCTCAAGCGTTGTGGTGGGCAAGGCGATATTCTTACAGGACTTATTTCCACATTCATATCATGGGGCGTGGCATATAAGAAAAATATATGGGCGTAAGTTAAAATTTCTTGATTTAGGAGCGAGTCAGTAAAAATCACCAATTTTTTTAATGAAATTTTTTGAACCTATAAACAAAAATAACTCTACAAAATCTTAACCAAATTTAATGAAAAAATTTATCCTTTTTTAAGAAATTTTACGAATTTATAGAATTAATTAAAAAATTTTTTTAAATTATTGTTATCTTTGTTTAAAGGTTTAAAAAATTTTATTTAAAAAAAAACTTGGTATTTCTAACCACCCATTTGTTATGTGCTGATTATTCTTACACACAAACTTGTCTTTCATTCTTGAACATGATTGCAAAAGGCACGATAATTCCATATCACCCACAGATATTCCAATGTTGGCTAGTTTTGCGGGATGCACACTTATGAGAGAATGTTCATGGGCTGCCTTTACGAAACTGGGACGTTCTGTTCAAACATCAGATATGATCCCGGAAATTGGACCATCCTTTCAACGGTTGTTTGAAAGGTAAATGGTTTATTATCCGGATTAAGTAAGTCTTGCATTTTGTTTCGTTTTTATTGCTAATTATTTTTAATGTCAGAACAAAATTGCAAATTTATCATGATATATCAATAAAAAGTAATTTAAGTAAATTATAACGATTACCGTATAAGCAGTATATCAGAAGTGTTTTAAATGAAATATACTAGGATAATGTTATAAAACCATGTAGAATTAAGCTTATTATAGTATTAGTGTATTTAACAATATGTTTAGCATTTTATTTCCCGAAGTCAATAAGACATTGATGGTCAACAATCAGGAATCATATTATCAATAAGACATTAATCGGATATTATCCTATCGATATCTTAGATAATATTGCTTATTAAAACAATTGTTGTTGGAATACATATTTTTTAATGTAAAATTTTTATCATCAAATGCATTATAAATTAATATGCCCTGATAATTGGTATTTTTTTTAACGGGTGAGAATATCACATTATACTTAAATTGAGGTTTATTGCAGTAATAACCAACTACAAAGAATTCTATTATTATTTTCGTTCGATCAATGAAATTTTGCCAAATTGTATCGTGAGAATAGGTTTTGCTACTATAGCATACTATTCCAGATGTTAGACGATAACATTTATCTGTTTCTCACTTACACTATAAGTGATGTAAAAAAAACTAAGTAGTTTGTATCAAATATTGATAAAAGAGCATTTCATGTGTGGAATTTTTATGTCACCATTCAACTAGACTTTCAATGTCATTGATTAAGTGGTCTTGGTGCTTCTTTAGCCTCCAAATCACCATACTACTTCCTATAGTGCAATGTCACAGGATTAAACAAAGTCCCTGCACTGCTACGCACTTGGAGCCTTAACCTGTCTAGTGCTACTTGTTACGGTTGTATTTTTGTCAATTCGGTACATCATAACTACTCATTGTTATAATATCATTCAGTGTTAGCCTAGCTTAGATTTCTTTCTTGCAAACAAAAATATCCCCAAATTGAAAAATTGAACGAACATACAGTACAAATAACCTTCATTAATAAATTATTAAATTTATTCAATGCATTAATTTATCTTTCCAAATGCTCATCCATGGACAGGCAGGATGAGCGAAACCAAAAGATAACATCTCTAACTAAAATAAATCAATAATTACTCTAATAAAATTCAATTGGTGAAGAAACAACCTTATCAAAAAAAAAAAAAATTATTAAAATTACAAATACATTAAATCGTTTTAGTATAATAACCATATGAAATATTAATCATCACACACTCGACATCCACTAGGAAGCCAGTAATATATTCGGAACAAAAGAAACGAAGGACTTCGTATATATGAAACCAATTTCTAACAATAGAACCTTTTTTTTTTTTATAGAGGCATATTGTCATGTTTTTTGTAAATAATTGGTAATTTTTTGCGTTTTAAAACCGCCAAATCCTCGATAACTCTTTTTCGCGTTGTAGAAGGTAATATGATATCATCAAGGAAACTAAATGATAAAGGAGAATAGAAATAAATAAACAAATAAATTAAATAAATGAGCATGTGTCAAAATAAAGGTCCAAAATATACCCTCGTTGGGCTGCAGGTAATGGATTAGCAAACTAAAAATGCAAATAAATGTGAAGAGATCAATAAAAAATCATATTACATGAAATAATTATTTAGCATAATCTTGTATGTACCTTGTCTAGAGATAAAATCGATTTATGTGTTATATATAAGTAACATATTTTATATGAATAAATATTCACGGTTATTTAAAATAGATACCAATATATTCCTTTTCTGCTTGCGTTCGGTCTTCAACGTGTCGAAATATAATTTCGACAGCCCCCTTGATTCGCAAGATGAATTATAATGGTAAGCTACAACCAAGGTAGTAATAAATGCAATATATAATATCTTACCTTTGCACCCATAACAGCAATTTCACCTGTTGGCCACGCATAATTTATCTGAAAAATAATTATAGTATAAATCATAATTCTTATACAGTATATATTTAAACTATATGAGGAAACGTTACATCGCCACGAAGGTGTTTGCTCGACATAACATCATAAGCCCCTCCATACGCTTTTCGCAAAATAATTGTAATTTTTGGGACGGTTGCCTAAAAATAAGAATTAGATTTAAGGCTATAATCATAATGCGTGATCATTAATATTTATATTAGGTATTAATGTTTTACCTCCGCATATGCATAAAGTAATTTGGCACCATGGCGAATAATGCCATTATGTTCTTGAGCAGTTCCAGGAAGAAAACCAGGTACGTCCACTAGTGTGATAATTGGAATGTTAAAAGCATCACAGAATCGAACAAATCTAGAAGCTTTCACAGAACAATTAATATCTAAAACTCCCGATGATACTAATGGCTGATTTCCAACTATGGAAACTGTTTGACCATCCATCCGGGCGAACCCTATGACAATATTTTTAGCGTAGTCTGGCATGATTTCAAAGAAATTGGAATCATCCACAAGACGCGTGATAACATCTCGCACATCATAAGCTTTTGTGGAATCAACGGGGATGATGTGGTTAAGTGATGGATCTTCACGGGTTACGGGATCATCAGTGCAACGGATGGGTGCTCGTTCACGGTTTGAAAGTGGCAAGAAATCTATAAAGTCCCGAATACTGTTCCAGATATTTGTATTAATAAAAAGGTGAAAAGATGTAATATGCATTGTTTAAATTTTACCGTTGTAAAGCCTCGATGTCATTTTCAAAAGCATTGTGTGCAACCCCTTTAAATACAAAGAATTAAAACATGAATAAAAAGAGTAATTATTCCAACAATAAAATAACTAATTAATAATATTAACATGTACCAGACTTAACAGTATGTGCTTTTGCACCACCGAGCTCTTCTTGTGTTACATCTTCATTTGTAACTGCCTTGACTACATCAGGACCAGTGACAAATAAGTATGATGTGTCACGTACCATGAAGGTGAAATCAGTAAGAGCTGGAGAGTACACAGCACCACCTACAAAATGTAATTTAATTTGATTATATCTGAGTGAACTATCAATTTTTGAAAACTTCAATAAATAATGAAACTTACCAGCACATGGACCCATTATCAGCGATATCTGAGGTACAACACCGGATGATAAGACATTCTTTTGAAAAATGTCTGCATATCCGGCAAGAGAATCTACACCTTCTTGAATACGTGCACCACCAGAATCATTCAGGCCAACAACTGGCGCACCGACCAATACAGCTTTATCCATTATTTTACAAATCTTTTGAGCATGCATTTTTGATAAACTACCACCAAAGGCAGTAAAGTCCTGAGAAAAAACAAAAATTCTCCGGCCATTTATCGTGCCATGTCCAGTAACTACACCATCACCAATGATCTAATGTTTAAATATATAAGAATTGTGGATGGACGTGATTTAAATATATATAATTTTGATCTACCTTGTTTTTTTCCATACCAAAATCAGTACATTGATGTTCTACAAAAGTATCATATTCATGAAAAGATCCTGGATCCAAGAGTAAATCAAGGCGTTCTCGAGCAGTTAGCTTTCCCTTGAGAAATAATAAACAAATTTTCATTACTCATGATAACAGTAACTATGCAATGGAATTTAGATTACCTTTTTATGCTGAGTGGTAATTCTATTAATGCCGCCTCCCAAATATGCTTTCGCACGCATGGATTCTATTCGCTCCATGATTTCCTACGAAATAATAATCATATTAAAGAGCTATTAGCAGTATGTAAATTGCTTGTAAGATAAATTTACCTCTTCTTTAGTATTGCCAGACGCATATTCTCGAATTTGTATTGGTGTTAACGCTGAAATTCTACCAAACGATTTCGCATCGGGATAGATATGCGATACACGTGTAAATGTAGATAAGATGCATTTATAATTACGTGTGAAAGCTTCCCTGTACATTGCAAATTCGATAAGTCTAAAAGGTGAATAGATGAAATGTTATCAAACTTTACTGGGTTTAAAAAGGTTCGCGAAAATTTATATCGATATGTTACACACGATCTAGCGTTTTATCGTCCGATAATAACATGCAATGAATAACATACGATAAAATAACATGATGTAATGATACCTTTAATTTTAAATTGACACGTGAAAGCTGATCTCGAAACCATTTATATTGACCTCTCGATCAGAGCTATCCAAAAAAAATCCAATGAATATTTTAATTACTCGGGCGCGCGTTGTCAGGACGCGGTTCTCTGCTAATTCAGTAATTATCAATCAGAAGAATTTTGCATTTTGCCGCCCTTCAATAGTTCTTCCGGCTCGCTATTTTCATTCTTCGCTTACAACATATTATGCTAATATACAAGGGCCTCAATCGGTAGATTATGGAAAGGAAAGTTTCGTTTCATATATTTAGTTAAAATGCGTTCTCATAGATTACGGATTACTGCGCATTCATGTTTTTTGAAAAAACCTAATAAAAGAAAAAATTCATTCAACAGACTTTTGATAAAATATTGATTGCAAATCGTGGAGAAATTGCTGTTCGTGTAATTCGTACAGCTAAAAAAATGGGCATTAAAACAGTAGCAGTCTATTCAGATGCGGATGCTCGAAGTTTACATGTGGAAATGGCAGATGAAGCGGTCAACATAGTATGTACTAAATTATGGGTTTAACCCCATCCAAATCCAGAATATAATCCCATCCCAATCCCATCTTCAATGCTCGATTGCCAATTCCAAGAATTCGTCAACAAATATAAAATTTTCTATGATATTTATGATGTTTATCGTTTAGGGGCCTGCACCATCAAACCAAAGTTACCTCAATATTCCGAATATCCTCCAAGCAATCAAATCTACTGGAGCTCAAGCTGTACATCCGGGTATTGTTATAATTAAAATTAACTACATGCTCATTCAAGTAACTAATGGCATTAATTGCCTGTAGGTTATGGGTTTTTATCGGAAAACTCGCATTTCGTGAAAGCACTTAACGAAGCGGGAGTCACGTTTATAGGGCCAGGAGAATCAGCAATGGCAGACTTGGGTGATAAAATTCGAAGCAAAATCATAGCTAAACAGTCTGGTGTTAACACTATTCCTGGTTTTGATGGTGTTGTAAAAGATAGTAATCATGCTTTGGAAATCGGTAAATTCATATAAATAGATGATATATTTGTAGAGTTTAGTTGACTAATCTCAAATGTATTTATTCAGCTCAATCGGTCGGCTATCCCGTAATGTTGAAGGCTTCTGCGGGAGGAGGTGGAAAGGGTATGCGAATTGCGTGGTGAATATAAATTCCGATAAACCCTGCTTGTTTACAATATATACATTACATTAATCAACAAAAACCTATGCCAATAAGGAATGATCAAGAAGTTGTTGATGGTTTCAAAATTGCATCTCAGGAATCATTATCAAGTTTCGGCGATAATCGTTTGTTAATTGAGAGATACATTGATAACCCACGTCATATTGAGATTCAAGTTATTGCTGATAAATTTGGAAACATTTTATATTTCCCTGAACGAGAGTGTTCGATTCAAAGAAGAAATCAAAAGGTATAGTATTTCTTACATATCATTTGCTATATATAATATTAAAAGAGTTTATTACCCTTTAAATAGGTTATTGAAGAAGCACCAAGCACCTTTTTGGATCCAGCAACACGTAAAGCGATGGGTGAACAAGCTGCTTTACTTGCTAAACACGTTAGTTATGTATCAGCTGGGACAGTTGAATTTTTGGTGGACGCTCAGCGTAATTTTTACTTCTTGGAAATGAATACACGTCTTCAAGTTGAGCATCCTATCACTGAGTATATTACAGGTGTTGATTTAGTTGAACTAATGATTCGCATAGCTGCAAACCAAAAATTGTCGATAACTCAGGAAGACTTAAAATTTCATGGGTGGGCGTTTGAGTCACGTGTATATGCTGAAGATCCGGAAAAATATTTGCCATCTATCGGGCGTCTTAGTAAATATATAGAACCGCGAAGCTTAACCGATAAACATGAAGTCCGTTGTGATTCTGGTATCGTAGAAGGGAGTGAGATCAGCATATATTATGATCCTTTGATTTGTAAACTTTCTACTTATGGAGAGACAAGAGATGAAGCCATTAATACTATGTTGAAAGCCTTGGATTCTTATGTAATTAAAGGTTAGGAGAATATTAAATACATTATGTATAGTGTGAACGATATATGATATTTTTATTTTACACATATATATATATATTAGGCGTTACTCACAACGTCCCATTACTTCGTGAAGTTATTTCAAGCCAAAGATTTCGATCTGGTAAAATATCAACCAAATTTCTTGCAGAAGAATATCCGGGTGGATTTAAGGGTCATACTGTCAAGGATGAATCTTTACATGAACTTATTTCTATTTCTGCATTTGTTCATGCTAAACGTGATTTGAGAAATTGGAGTTGGATAGATGGAGAAGGAACTTTGTTTAAAAAAAATTTGAATAAAAATGCACCAAATAAATGGGATCTTTGGATATCAGTTAATAAAGATATTCAGCCTATCAATGTAAAAGTGAAAAAAAAAGGCACGAATGAAGAAGAATTTGAGGTATGAACAAAGCTAATATAATCAATACTCATTAAAGTCATTATTTAATGAATCTTTATATATTAGATAATAATGCCAAACTATCCAAGAACCATAATATCAGCTAAGTGGCCATTAGAAACACCGCTGATTAATGCTTGTCTCCGTACTGATAATCAAGAAAGTAGGGCATTAACAGTGCAATATATCGATCCTTTACCAGTTGGCTTCCGACTACAATATGTAGGTACAAAATTTGACATCACGGTTCACAACCAACGGCAACATGAGTTGAGTCAGTATATGATCGAAAAACCCAAGGAAGATTTGTCCAATTTGATATTGAGCCCTATGCCTGGTAGTGTTGTGAGCTTGGCTGTTCAGGCTGGTGATCTGGTAAGGTATTATTATAATATGTGTATGAAATTCAAAATACTAAATTTATTTATAATTATCATTTAAGGTCGCTGAAGGGACCGAAATTGCGGTGGTAGAAGCCATGAAAATGCAAAATGTATTACGTGCTTCACGTGTTAGTAAAGTGAAAAAGGTTAACGTTAAACCAGGTGATGCTGTAGCCGCAGATGAGGTTCTAGTAGAATTGGAAGAAGTGAACAAAGACACTTGAATTTAATAATGTCAATAACTAATGTAATAAACAATTGTATATATATTTTAGAGGGATTCTTAAAGAACAATGCGCTGAGTTGAATTTTTAAAATGAATTAAATTATTAATAGTTCTATTATTTTTTACTGTTTTCACTATATATAATTATACAAAAATTCTATTTTTATTATTTAAATAACAATATAGATTTAATTTTAATTTTTAACTCTTTAAAAATTAATAAATAAACCTTTTTGGCTTTTAGTTAAAGTTATAAAGCTTGTTTTTTGATTTTAATAGGGTAAACTTATATAAAATTAAATATACAGTATATAGTAAATATAAAAATTTAAATTATTGGTTATATAAAGTATATATTATATATAATAAATATTGTAGTATGCTAATTAGAAGTTAAATTTTATTAATTTTTAAATTTTTTTAGTATATATTATAATACAAAAACTCTTTCTAACAATAGACTATAATTATGAACTCTTTCTTGTAGATCTTAAAAATATAATAAACAAAACAAATAAATGGAAAAGAAAATTTTTATATACAAAAATTGCTTATAACTAAAGTAAATTTAGAATGTACACAATATCCAACATACTCAAGCAACCTTATAATAACTACAAATGAACTGAAAAGAGATAGAAACATACTCCTCACCATTCCAGAAGCATTCGAACCATTTTTTATCCCTTTTGATAGACAGAACACTTCTCTGACAGATCTTACCAGGATCTTAGACAGTCACAATAGAACCAATACTCCTGAAAACCCTTCTTTGCTAAAAAAGAAAAGAACTACAACAAACAGTAATACTAATACTATGATAGTAAACCACCCTTCTTCACCACATCATTTTTTACTATTAAATTACTACCTCAAAGTAGGCAATCTAATAAACCCCTGATAAATACAACAATGACATCATTGTAACAAAACAAACAAACAAGTGTGAAAACTTACCAAAACATACAGACCAATATAAAAACTAATATAGAACCCAGCACTAGAACCCAGCCTATGATCGTCACAACAGATTAACATAACTTAAATAAACAAACAAGCATAAGAAATAATACACACCCAGGCGGACCACTTAAATTAGATACCCAAAAGGTGTACGTGTGGCTAGTTGTATCCTCGTGAATCTGATATAATATCGTAACTATCCGAAATAAAGCTCATGCCAATGGCCTAAGTGGTCACCTTTAATATTAAAAAAAAAAAAAAAAAAGAAATAATACACAGACTACTATGTCCTAGACTATAACAATGATCATAGACTACCCCAAAGTACTTGATCTGCTTTCTGATCTAATCCAGGCCAACTCTTGGAACTTGGACCAACAAACACTACAGCCCAATATTTTTTTACAACAAACTCAAGCAAGTATAAACCTAGAAGACAAAATAGATACTCAATTCAATACCACAATAAAATCTATTATACTATCAAAAAAATTATATAGCAAGGCCCTTACCTTTAATTTTTCTAAATATAATCAAAAAGAAGATTGTTCATTTACTTGATACAACTTAGTAACTATGGCTTTGGCCAAAGCCCATACTATTAATTTTGATTTGATAACATGACACAATGATGCAATCCTAGAAGCCTTCTCATTTAAGAAAACATTCTAACAATTTTTCATTTACAAAATTCAAACTAACCCTACATAGTATAACTTATCTCAAGCAATTAAAATAAAGTTCGAATACCTTGACTTAGTATTCTTTAAGTCTTTTACAAAAAATAAAGAAGTTTAGCCTCAACATCAAAAAGAATTTAATTCACTCCTACAAATGACAATTGAAAAATATAAAAGAATATACAATGTTCACTTTATTAACAAGTATAACAAAAACCAAATATACCTAAAACTCAAAGCAAAACTTGCTCTAGATTTTATCTGCAATCTAGACTTTGTAACTAACAACCCTTACAATTGTACTTAGACAATTACTTACTGTCTTAACTTTGTACAAATTGTCTGCCTACTCAGCTTTGAAGATATACAAAGCCTGCTTAACAAAACTCACACATCATTACTAGTTTCACTATCTCAAGACCCACTTCAAATAAACCTGTTTATCCAATAGATACTCCCCTTCTCATTACCAATTCAAGACTATAAATACACCAAAGCTACTATACTTGTCTTTAAAAAAATTTTTTTTTTTGATCAACTTCCAGATAGCTACTTTCTTACTATTCTTGAACCACTTTTGGACAATCTCTTAGATCTATATGTGGAGATTTACAATCTTTTTCTTATTACCAAGTGCTCTTGCCTTCTACATTTCTCAGAATATTGACAAAAATTAAAGAAATATTATATTGTAGAAAGAATCCTCCCAAATTACTTCAACTTTCCAAAAGCTAACCACAGCTTTCCTCTACTCCCCAAAACCTCAACTTGGCAGTCCATTATTATTTTTCTTATAATTCCATCGATATTTTAGAATTCAAAGATATGTTGATATACTTAGAGAACACTATAGCTTCAAACACATTTTTAATAATTACTTTATTAAAAAAAATCTTTTCCTGCTGATCCATACTCAATTAAAACTGTTAGCACCTTTACTTTTCCTATTACTGACTCTTATCTAGCAAAAAAATTTATTGCTGAAATACAAAACAAATACAAGTTCAATATCCTATTACCACTTATCTACATAACTGCCAACTCTACTAACAAATCTCTACTTTCAAACGAACACAATCTCATCATAGAAATCAACTTAACACTTTCAATTAGGAGCCCAAAAGTATTAGTAGAAACAGTATGGCTTCTAAGAAAATTTTATTTTTTTTATCAAATTCTAACCAACTGAATAGAAATCTATACTAGCCCAGACCTATCTACAAAACCATCACTCCTCTTACAGCTTTTTGAAATTACTAATTATCTAAAACAAACTAATCTGCAATATACAATTCAAATCCCAATTACAAAGTTTGAAAATATTAAGAAAACTAACTTAGAATTACAAAACCATTTCAATTTCCAAGACACACCCTCATATCTACTTAATCTTCCTAACTTACTTGACTCCAAATAGGATATTCTAAACAATTATCTTTTGTTAATATGAATAAGATCATTCAAACTAGTCTACAACTGATCGAATTTAATGCAACTACTTCATTTTCATTATTACCAACTTCTTTTTACTCATACAATAACTTACCTATAAATATTGAAGATGATATCTATAAAAATCTAAATATAGTTACTCACAATGCTCAAAGACTTACTGACTTACTTAAACTTCAAGTTTGGCTTAAATTTTGTACTAAAAACAACTACCACATCATATCTATAACTAAAACCAAACTAAAAGATTTAGTCTTAGTATCACTCGCGAACCCATACTACAACATATATATATCAAATTTCTTTTCAAAAAACAAGATATAGCATAAAGCAAGTCTTGGCACTGCAATCACACTATACAAAGCCCTACAATCTTATATCCACAATATACAAACCTTCCTAGACATAGCTCTATACATAGATTTCTACTTCTTAGCTGATAATAAACTCTAACTTATATCATTTTACTTACTATCTAACTACCTAGGCTAGTTAATATCAATCCAAAACACAATCACAAACTGGCTACTAGAAGCAAAACACAAAAATTAGTATACTATCATCCTAGAAAACTTCAATAATAATACAAAATGCTACAAAAAAATATCTAAATTATTCTTTACTTTACAGTTTCTATCATCTTCTAGTCTATTAGATTTCTTCTCAATTACAGAACCAACCTGAAAATGTGGTTTTCAATAAAGTCAAATTGATAATATCTGGGTTAATCTAGAAATTATACTCAACTTTAGTTCACCTACACTAATTGACCTCATGGAAATTACAGATAGCAACCATAAAATTATACAAACTACTTAAACAACCAACTTCAACCTTAAACTTTTAAAATCAAAAAAGAAGAAAAGAAAAATTTATCTCTACAACCAAATAGATTCTAAATCTTGGCAAGGTTTTTTTAAAGCAGTGAAAAATGAACTCAAAACTCTAAATATTACATCTTTTCTAGAAAACTATAATCAACTCAACAAATATTAGAACAAATAGTCAAATACAATTAAAAAAGTTGCTAACTGAGAAATACCTATAACCCTCAAATCACACAAAACCTTTTATATATTCTTAGCAAAAACCACTAAGCTACACATAGCACTTAAAACTATTAGCAACACACTTCATATTACCCACATTATCTAATCCCCAAACTCAATAGCTAACATGGTTCAAACTATTAACACACTTCTAGAAAAGATATTCTCTTTAACAGAAGTACAAGTGATATCCTGCAAACCTACAAATCTAACCTCAAACTATACTCACTTTCTTACAGAATTAAAAAATTAAAAAACACAATATGGAAAGCTTGAAGCATGAAGACAAAAATAGCACAAAGAGAAAAGATAAACTTCTATATTCAATGATGTTATAATGACATGGAAACAAATATCTCAAGGATGATTAATAGCATACTTAATCAAAAAAAAGCAAATATTTTGTATAATAAAATAATTATCCCAGACAAAATAATTACTAACCCAAAAAAAATAAAGCAAGCAACTAAAAAACACTTCAACAACTGAACCAAATTTAATTTAACAAATCAAAGCTTCAAACAAGAATAGGCTTCTTATCTACAACCACTTTCAAATATTCAATCACATATCTACAACAATCTTATCTAGCCAATAACCTATGATGAACTAACAAATATTATAAATACTACTCCACTTAAAAAGCCACAGAACCAACTAGAATATCTAACAAAATGCTTAAACATCTACTCTACTCAGCAATCTTAGCACTACTCTTAATCTTCAATATATATATAAAACTAAAACAAATATCTAAAGGTTGGAGATAGCAAACATATGGACTATTCCAAAAAAACAACATTATAATAATGACTTAAACTATATATGCTCTATTATACTAATCGAACATACACAAAAAATTTTCACAAAATTACTTATATTATGATTAAGCCAAATACTTACTTGATATCAAATCTTTGCTAAAAACAATAATGTGGCCCTTTTATATACCTTCACTCTACAACCTATCCAAACTGTAATACACATCATCGAACACACCAACATTACAAACAGAGAATACTGGATCTTTGTACAAGATATATCAAAGATATATGATATTGTTCATATTCCACTTCTTATAAAAACATTACAATGAATTTATATCCTTTTAAAATTTACTAACTTATTTAGCCATTTTTTAAAAAGTAGACAAAACACAATAATAATAGATATTGGAATGACAGAACCCTATACTGTACAAGACAGAATCGACTAAAGAGAAACATTTTTCCCAATACTCTGGAGAATTTACTATAATCCATTAATTAGCTGAATTAACAACACTTTTCAAAGATACTTGCTAGATACAAACACTTCTAAAAATACAATATCGACATATATTTCAGTAGTAGCATATATGGACAATACAGTTTGGATCGCCAAAAACAAAAATGAACTACAAGAAATACTCACAATAGTTGACTTCTTCTTATCATATATCAATATTAAAGTGAATCTACACAAATCTACACTAATCTCGAACAATTCTAACACACAAGCCTTTATTACTTTCTATGAACAAACTATTACTAACATTAAACCCAAAGATATTTTTTGCCACTTGGGTGTCTAGCTCACCCATAACCTCTCTCTAAAGGCAGCGAAGGCTTTAATTACTAGTGAAATTATCTTCAATATTAACAAAATTTAATACGCAAAAATTACAGACAAACAAGCAATTTATATTATTAATAATGTAATCCTAATATGTACTGTATATCAAATGCAAAGCACACATTTAACAAAACACTCATGCTCTAAGATCACAAAATTCTATACTAAAGTAGTAAAACAAAAAGTACAATTATCTCGATCTATACCTAACTCAACTTTATATCATTATTTAATCTATATATTAAATACACTTTACAATATTCAACAACAATAGCAAATTAGAACTTTGAATTATAGTATTCACTCATCTGAGTTTGACAACTTTAGTATTAAGATAAGGCTACAACAACTCCAAAATGCAGCTAACTCAAACCTGGTTGTATATCAGAATCCCGATACACAAAATCCCGACACACAAAATCCCGGCAACAAAATCCCAATACACAAAATCCCGACAAATTAAAATCCTAAAAATATTAAAATTAGGAATTTAATTTGTCGGGATTTTGTGTATTGGGATTTTGTTGTCGGGATTTTGTGTGTCGGGATTTTGTGTGTTGGGATTCTGATATACAACCCTCAAACCTATCTATTCTCTTTAAATAGCCAATTTTTCTTATAGATGAATACAAAATATAGCTCAACTAATAATAACATTCTACAACTTAAATATCTAACTAATCTAGCTAACTAATCTATGGCCAATTTCTAAACAACTTCAAGGCACCTCAATCAATCTAATTCTAGCTTCTATGAAGCAACTAGCAACAATTAAATACAAATTAAATATATATAACATTACTTGTATAGAGCAATTCCTAGACTACACTAATAATCACATCTTAGATTGGTATTTATTTCATCATAATATTCAAAAAATTTTAAAAAAAAAAACTTTATATTGGTTTAAAAACATTACCAACAAAATTACTGAATCTGCCAATCTATTAATAACACTAGTCTTCCCTAACCCATTCATATTTATACTAATTTACCCTCTTATCTGTAAATAAATTATTACATATTCAAAAAAATTTAGAAAAATTACAAGTTTGACAAACAATCAAACAAAAATCAAATACTATATTTAACACCTATTAACCCAAAACAACTTATTCTCTGCTTAGGCTATCACAAAAAAAACTACTTACTTAAAACTAAATACTGTTTTTTTATAGCTTCAATACAATTATTATACAAGATTCAAGTCAACTGCAGAAAACAAATTCATGGTTAACTTAGTTGCCTGTTATACCCAGTTATACCTTCTATTAAAGAGTACAAGAACTCTCTATATTTACTAACAACCAATTATCAAACTACTCACTGCTTTCTACAGTTATTCAACAACAATAAAATCTAAATTTGGGAATTATATACTAATGCCAATTACTCCAAACACATACAACTAAATATTACCACCAAATTTAAAAAAACAAATATAGTAAACAAGACCAAAACTCTATTTGCCCAAGTTCAATTCCAACACAACTAGCAAATATGGTACATAACAAACAAATACTTCCTATTCCATATCTATGCAACTTTTACAACACTAGCAATAATTTATATAATTCTTCTCTTCCAAACCAAAATAACTATCAATACCAACAAAAGATAGCTCCAAGCAAAAATACAATCTATATTTAACCTCCTATTATACCATTAACAACATCTCCAAAAAATTTTATTTAATAATATAATATCTACAATAAGAGTGATCACTCTAATCAAGTACTACAATATTAATATAAATCTGATAAAAAAAAAAATCAATGTATTAACACCAGACCTGCAACTACATACTAACCTTTTAATATAAACAATATTAAATTTAAACTATACATCCTGTACTAATAGTATATCTACAACCTGCTTAATACATCAGCTATCCAAAATCATTCAAAGAGCAAAAGCTGCTATCAAATGGAATATAATACAACAACTCTTAAGCATCTACTAAAAACTAACTTTCAAGTACCTAAACTATCAAAACAACCCACTTAGTCACAGTACTTGCTCTGCCAAATTAGCCCTCAAAACCTTCAAAATGAAATTACTAATATCTAAACTACCAACCTACCTACACCTCTTTCATAGAGACTCATCGACACACCCAACCTATTCTGTGCAAAATGTCCACAAATACTCGAAGACACAGTTTATATACTTACTTATCTATATAATTCTACAAATATTAAAGAAATTATACATAAAGCTATAACCAAAGTCTGCCAAACAAACAAGATTAACACACCACCAATGCATAAATTTATACAAGATTTCATCTCAATTTACATCTACAAACAAATCCCAATTGGCTTTATCAATTCAACTATACTACCAAAACTAGATTTATTCTCTCAAAACAATGAGCTAATTGTACAGATATACTACATAATCACCAAAAATATATATGAAGATATATGAAAACCAAGTCAAATATGTTTGCAACAATCTACTTCAAACCTCTTAGTAATCATAACATCTTTAAAAACCTACAATCTCTCTAATTTAGCAGATAGTTAATTTCTTATATGGTTTAAAAATTTCATCCACTATAACTTTATATCTCTACTCTTTAATTACATAGCCTAGAGGTTTTTTAACTATTCTAGCTAAGAATAGGTTGAGAATAAATTATAGCTCTAACTTTTACTCCTTTTTATTGAATATATAAATTTTTACTAGTTGTATTTAATTATATATCTTGAAATAAAGGAATAGAGGAAAGATCTCTCTTAAAAAAAAAAAAAAAAAAAAAAAAAGAACTAGTGCTTTTTATACTATCTTTAATTAATTGGTTTATTACTTTAACACATTAGGTGCTTTGAACTCCTGTTGTAAACAATTGTAGTTAATAATACTAAGCCTATGATTTTATACTATTTTGTAATATTCTATTAAAATAATCCTGTATTTGAGAATATTTGTTTAATAAATGTTACTACCTTCTATTAAAATCTTTTTCAAATATGCTATTTTTTGTATATAGTAATTCTTTGTAGAACTTGTCAAACTGCTTTTCAAGAAAGATGCAAAAAGAGTTGCCAATGAAAAAAAAAAAAAAAAAGAAGATAGGCGCCTAAAAATGAATAGTATGTTAATTTGTAGATTTTTGCGAACATTCTCCTAAATGTAAAAAATGCATAAAAAATAGCATGTGGTAGGTAGTTTTAGTACAAGGGTGCTACTTAGTGCAGCGTCAGCATCAGAAAACAATACTATTGATGATATATTATTTGTCGTATTTATAAGACATTCAAAAAACTATTCATATGCCTCAGTAGTTTCGTCATCAAATAGTGCTTAGACCACCAACTGACTCTTTGTATTATTATCAATCACTACTAAAAACATGAGATATATATCATTTGGCATATGTTATCTGTTTAAATAATATCAATATAATGAATAAGGTACTGTTGTTAAGTTGGTAATATTCAAAATAATTCTGCCAACCAATTATTATATGAATCTACTCAAATGTTAACAATCCAATTAGGGTTCTAATTTTTTAGTTGTAACAAATAATCAATAAATAACTGTACTTCTCTATAATGTTGACAAAGGGGTAATTGAAACTTTTGAACAGTATTATAGAGATCATATTTATGAATTATATTATCAAGAAATTTTGCAGTCAATAAAGATAGCATCTGCTTAGATCCTATATTTCCCTTCATAATATAAAATTCTATTGTTTTCAGGATTTCTAAAGATTGATTTCTATATTTAGAAGCAAATAGTACAACATTTGGTTGTATCTGATAATAATATTCTTCTATTATACTTGTAATAATTACAACTGCTAATGCTTTTGGTTTTGAGAGATTTATATGCTATAAGCATGCTATTTTTCCTGAACTTTGATTCCTTTGCCTTAAAAGATCAACAACTTGATTTTTAACAATTTCTCTAAAATGTATATACTCAAATATATATTATTTGATTTCACCATTATCATTTGTTACAACCCTTCTTCGATGTAAAGAAAAGCCTTTAGTTTTAGCATAACTATTGAGATGCACTTTAGCTAAATCTCACAACAGATACGAATCTTAAGATCCTGTTTATCATCTAATACTAACACTCTCAAGTTTATTGCTTCATTTGCTTCTGAATTATCTAATTCTATATCTTTATTATTTGTAGTTTCAATCAAAGAACTATTTGAAAATTTTATAAGATATATATTAAAAGCTATTAAAAAGAAGCCAATATGCAGTTTGAATGTATTTATAAAGAAATAATATCACAGCTTCACTTTCCATAACTTCATTTGTAGATGTGTCACTAGAGATATAATTAAGAGTTATAAGAAGAAAGCACTAACTTAAAAGAAATATAGCAATTAAAACATGAGACAAGTAATAGAAAAAACACAATTTGTCACTAAGATATGAAGAAACATACTGCAGTAAAAGAAAGCAATATAAAAAAGAAAATATAGTAATAAAATAAAATAAAAATTAGTAAAAGA
>CAJVPU010000273.1:0-19519 GCA_910591775.1 Dentiscutata heterogama | reverse complement strand
CAGTCCAGTTATCAAAATGTTGTTGGATATGTGATTTAATAGTAGAAGGGTCAGTAATAATATCATTATCTAACCGATTATTGTTAAATTTAACAGGATCATTGTGTCGATTGAGAATACTGTTGATCATTGAGGTTGAGTGGGTCTGAAGTTTGGTGCATCTTTTGTTGATAGCATTAGAGATTTGTTGTTTGATTTCTTTGATATTTTCAATATTTCGGGTATAAAAAAGATTTTTCCATTCAGAGTTAGCCTCGGTAATCCAGGGGGTAAGAAGTTGGTGTGTGGAAGGTGGTAAAGGAATATGTAAGCTTGTGGATTGATTAAGTGGTATGCTAGAGGAGTTAAGGTGAAAAGGGATAAGTGAGGAGTGTTTTAGAGCATGTTTTAGGGGGCTTCTAGAAATTAGCTGATTTATCTTTACTAAGAGGTTACCCCCACCCACCCACACCTGACACCCCATTAGCCAATCAAATTTCATAAATTTATTATAATAAGCATTTAAATTTAATACTTAATAACTTTTGGCTTATTGGACCAATTTAGATAATTTAACTACCAAAATGCTCCTCTTTGAGAGAGGATTCTAACAAGCCTAAAATCACAAAAATCTGATCATTGGATCCCGTGATTTATCTATATTTGTGTATTATTATACAGTATATAGTATATAGTATACAGTACTATATATGTATAATAATACACAAATATAGATCGATCTTGGGATCCAGTAATCAGATTTTTGTGATTTTGGGCTTGTTGAATCCTCTCTCTGAAAGGACATTTTTGGTAGTTAAATCATCTGAATTAGTCCAATAAGTCAAAAGTTATTTAATATTAAATTTTAAAATTTAATATTAAATAACTTTTGTTTTACTGGCCAATTTAAATGATTTAACTACCAAAATGATCCTTTCAAAGAGAGGATTTTAGCAAGCCCAAAATCATAAAATACTGGTCACTAGATACTGAGATCGATCTAGATTTGTATATTATTATACTGTATATACTACTGTATATATATTATAAGTATATATATATACAGTATAATAATACACAAATATAGATTGATCTCGGGATCCAGTAATCAGATTTTTGTAATTTTGAGCTTGTTAAAATCCTCTCTCTGAGATGATCATTTTGGTAGTTAAATAATCCAAATTAGTCCAGTAAGTCAAAAGTTATTTAATATTAAATTTTAAAATTTAATATTAAATAACTTTTGTTTTGTTAGGCCAATTTAAGTGATTTAACTACCAAAATAATTCTTTCAAAGAGAGAATTCCAACAAGTCCAAAATCATAAAATTTTGATCACTAGATACTGAGATCGATCTAGATTTGTATATTATTATACTGTATATACTACTGGTATACTATATATAATAATACACAAATATAGACAGATCTCGGGATCCAGTAATCAGATTTTTTGTGATTTTGGGCTTTAGAATAATCTCTCTGAGAGGATCATTTTGGTAATTAAATTGTCCAAATTGGTCCAGTATGTCAAAAGTTATTAATTCTTAAACTTTTTTAATAAATTAATAATTTGGGCCAAAAAAAAATTTTAATTTTAGCCAGAATTTAATAATTTGGCCTAAATTACACCTGATACTTTGGCTAATCCACCTACCTACCCAAAAATCAGCTGATTTCTAGAAGCCCCCTAAGTATATTTCTTTTTTATTTGGTGGGTATCAAATTGGTGAGCAAAAATTAAAAAAAGTTTATTGAACCAATCTTTGTAAGAGTTTAGAGAGTTGGTTAGAGGTGAAGTATAGTAATTGTAAAAAAAAGAGTTTTGAAAATATTGAATAAAAGGTAAATATTAAATCAGAAGTCAGATATAATTTCAAAATAAAGTTTGTTTTTATTAAAGCTTTTAATCAAAGATTTGACTTTGAGGTAATTAGATCTAAAGTAAAGTCTTCAGCAAATTTTTTGTAGTTTATAGTTTGATAGTTGTTTGATAGATAAAAATATAGTTATGCAATATTTAGGCAGAGTTGAAGATAGTTTTAGGCTTTATATAGTGGAACTATAACAGATAAGACAAAGATTTTTTTTGTAGTTTAATTTAGTAAAAAGAACAGTAATAAATTGTAGAATAATTGTTCTAAGGATAGCTTCAAGGTAAGTAAACAAGATAGTAGCATTGGGGTTAATATTAGAGTTGTATTTAAAAATAATATCTGCTAGAAATTGTAATTAGAAGCCAGCTATAAATTAGAGGAGATATTTGAATAAAGCCTTATAGATTGGTTAGTTTGGTTTTTTCAAGTTTGATTTCTCCTCCAGAAAAGAAATTATAAAGATAGTTTTTAAAAATTCAAATAGTTAATGAAAAAAATAACTAGTCAAATAATGAGTTGGGTTTGGGTATAGATTTAGGTTCAAGTGTAGATTGAGAGTTAAATTGAGGTGTAGAGGTTGAGCTTTTAGATTAGTTGTTGTTTTCTTTGCTATTAGTATTGGTTTTAGAGAAGTAGGTAGTGTTGTTAGAAGATTTGATTGTATTGGAGTTTGGAATTTAGTAGTATTATTATCAGAAAAAATTTGTTAATAGCAGAGGACTATTGAGAGATAATAGGTTGGTCAATTTCTATATTTGTATTAGAAGCGTTTGTCGTTGGAGTTTCTTGTATAGAGATGAGTAAAAAGAGATTAGAAAGAGGGTTTAGTTGAGGTTTGGGAGTTATATTAGATTGTTGAAAAAAATTATCAATAGTACTAGTAAGTGAGAGTTGGATTTTGGTTTGTGTTTTAATTGAAGAGAAGAAAGTTTTGCTAGTTTAGTTGAGTTTTTGCTATTGTAGATGTTAGAGTATATAGGATCTAGATAGATCTTTTTTTATATTATTATTTGAAAGTCTTGATAGTTGTTCTATGCATTGTCTAATAATATCATTAGATGAGCCAGAGATGTAGGAAACTGATGAAAAGGTGTTAGTAATGTAGCTAGAGTGGTAATAGTTTTCACCATATTTAATAGAGTCACCTTGGAGTAAATGATAGTTGTTAATAAATTTAAAGTTGATTACTTGATTGCATGTTAAGCAAGTATAAGTGTAAATAAGAAGTGAAAGTGTAGTTGGTATTTCTTTAGTCTATGTTTTTTATTTAGAATTGGAGATTTCAAAATTGTTTGGGTTGTATCTTTAAGTTTTTGTATGAGCTTTTTTGTTTGTACACCTGATATAGTAGCATTTATATTGATATTAAAATCATAAATTTTGTCATCTTTAGCTACAAAATTAGTGTGATATTTTTTGCAAAAGCAAGTAATTGTAGTAGTAAAAAGTGGAGCAGAGAAGTAGGTATAACTTTTTAAGAGTTGCAAAAATTCTTGTTAGAGCAAGCTATTAGTTTAAAGCTTTTAGGAATTGCTTTGGCAACTTCTGGTTTGTCTTTATATATTGCAACTTTATAGATTTTGGAGTTGTTTTAATAGAAATGGTTAAGATCGAGGGTATTTAACTTTTGGTTTGTTAAAGTAAGCATTGCTAATTAGGGGTATAAATTTTGTATAAAGAGTATATTGCTAGTATATGCTGAAATTAGTAGTTAGAAGTGTATTTAGAGTGACAAATAATTAAAAGGTATGACAAATAATTACTAGGTATGACAAATAATTATGAATGCATAACAAATAATTATAAAGATATGACAAATAATCACTAAGAGTAACAAATAATCACTGGGTATGACAAATAATCATAGAGTGCCAAGTAATTACAGGTCTGATCTTAACAAATTGCAGATATGTGTATTATATTAATTTGGTTGGTGCTAAAGGTTACTCCATTTAAACTTAATAAGGCTGATTTTGTTAAGATTTTAATCTTGTACAAATTAAAAGAAAATTAAATATAGTTAGAATAATTGGAGGTACACTCCTAAGATTTGAAACTCAGGCAATATGAATTACATAGTAGAAAGTTATACAGAAAACATATTAAAGTGTATTTTAGGAGGCAAAATACAAAAGGAAAAAAAAGAGAAGTGAAGGGAGTTTGAAGTTTTTTAAATATAACTTTATTAGTTTTGGATCTACAAGCTTGAGCTATAGCTTGTTATAACAGAGATAGTTAGCTCTTTAAGCTTGGAAAGAAGGTTCAAATAGCAGTTTTTAAGTTATTTGTAATTTTTAAGGAAAAAAGCCAAAAGATCATTTTTCAATAAGTTTGAAAAGTTTAAAGCTAATACTTAAATATTATATATATTTTTGTATAAAGAAGAAATTTATTTAGTAAGATTAACTTAGTAAAGAAAAAAGTTATAAGCTGTTTTTAATTAATTAGATTAGAGAGAGTTTGTGTATGAGTGATAGACAGTGAGAGTTTTTTTGTAATTTTTTCTATTTATAATATGATTATATAATAATATAATATTTATTTGTTAAAAATATTATACAAAAGTATTATTTTCTATATGATTAGCTAGTAGGTTTTAATTGCATATCAAAATCATGATTTAAAAATTTTAAATTTGCAACTTTACATATTTTAATTTCTTGACAAGTTTGCTTTTTTTTTGCTAAATTATACAAATAAATATAAATTGTTTGATTTTAACCACATAGTTTATCTATTAAATATTAAATCTAACTCATTTAATATTAATAAATATATTAAAAATTTTATAATAATAACAATTAAATAAATTATAAAAATTTTACATCTGTAAATCCAAACCTATATTGCTCTATTTATCAATATAATAAATAATATCAATTTCTTATTCACTTGTTGATGGGTATTCAATTGGAGTTTATAAGTAAATTACTTTTTTAGTAATTAAACTTTTTATAGAAAAAAATTATATTTTTATTCTACTGTATATTAAATAAAGTTAAACTAAGTGTTTCTTGAAAAAAGGAATTAATAGAAGATATATTTAATTTTTCTTCAAAATTAAGTTCATTCCTAAAGCCATTATTGATACCAAAAACTCTTTCGGTAAAATTGTTTTATTAATAAATAAGACAAACAATTTTTTTTTTTATTCCAATAAAAGTATTTATAAGCCTTATATTCAACCACCATCCAATATTGTTGATTTAGAAGACTGCAACCAATTTCTTAATTTGGTGGCTTTTTTGAAATAGTTTCAAGAATTATTTGTAAAAATCTAATTATAGAAATATATATACGTAATATAGAGTCTCATGAGTTATTATTTTTAGAACTATTAATTAAGCTAACGTTAGCAAGTTGATTTAAAACTGTTTCTATATCTGGACGCTTTGTAGGATCTTCATCCCAACATTGCTTGTAAAGTTGTTCGAATTCAGGTGGAGTGCCTTCAACAGGTGTTTCTCTCCCTCCTTTAAACACATGAATAGTGATTGCATATCCGACTTCGTAAGTTCCGAACGGCGGTCGTCCACTGGAGATCTCCCAAAGAATAACACCAAGACTATATATGTCTGATTTCATATCTCGTTGATATGTAGGGTCTTTAAAACATTGAGGATCAATATATGCTGGCATTCCCCGAGCAATTGAAGTTGAAAGTGATGCTTCATTCACATATTCGGATATACCAAAACCTGCTAGTATCATCTTTTCTTCGTAAACCAGGATATTCTTTGAATGCTATAAGATAATAAAAAACAATTATTTATGGATTATCAAATAGATCAATTTCGATAAAATAAAAATAATTCTTACAAGGTCACAGTGAGCAAACCCGTTTTTATGTAGGTGATCGAGCCCATTTGCTATTTCTTTAGCAATTGATAATTTTCTACCCCACTGTAATTTGGAATTATTTTTTATCAAGTAATCACGTAAATTTCCTCTGTTTGCAAATTGTAAAACCATAGCGTAATACTCGCTAGAGGGATCCATTGGTTCTGTTTATTAAATATTTATGTAAGATTAATTGTTTAAAGTAGTTCAATAAATGAAGTTTTTAAAAATTTACAACATCGAGAATTTATTCATAAATAAACCTCACTAAAAACAATATTTCATAGTTAAAAATAATTATACCTTTCGTTAATCCGTAGAGTCTAACAACATTTTGATGTAAATTATTTTGCAAAAGTTTAAGCTTTGAAAAAATATTAATATCTGATTAACATTTAAAATATTATAAGATAAAATAGTAAAAGTAAAATTTATACCTTTTTAATAAACTCTTTGACTATTTTTTCGTCTAAGTATTTATCTTTGATCATAAGACATTTAAGAATAACGGTCGATTTCCATTCACTCCATTCAGATTTATATACTGTGCCAAATCTTTCCTCGGCTATCTTTTGATGATCACTAAATACATGGGGTTCATAATAATGTATTATTTGACTCGAGGAAGCTTTGTTAAGCAACTTTCTGAGAGTGCTTTCCTCATTCACATGAGGATCTGTTGATTTATATATCAGGCGATTTAAAGAATCATGAATCTCTTCCATTTTAGGACGGTTTTCCGGATCTTCATCCCAACATTGTGTATAAAGGTTAATATATTCAGCTGGAGTGCCTTTAACAGGTGTTTCTCTCTCTCCATTGTATATTCTAATAGGAATCAGCAATCTCTTCAAAGTATAAAAAGGCTTTTTTCCACTAGATATTTCCCAAAGAATAACACCCAAACTATAAATATCTGATTTAGCAGTGCGTTTGTATGTAATGATTTTAAAACATTGAGGATCAATAAATGCAGGCATTCCATTAATATTTGAGTTAGAATCTAACATATCAGTAGTCACTAATTTAGATAAACCAAAGTCAGCGATCATCATTTTATTATCATGAACCAAGATATTTTTTGGATGCTATAAAATATAGTCGATTAATTTAAATAAACGAATCTAATAGTCCTTTAAAATTAAATATTAAAAACACTTACAAGATCTCTATGAATAATATTATTACGGTGCAAGAACAAGAGACCTGATGCTATTTCTTCCGCAATACGAAGTTTATCCTCCCATCGTAATATTGAAAAATTTTGACTCAGAAATTCACGCAAGTTTCCATTATTGGCAAATTGAAGAACCAACTTGTAAATACCATCAAATGGATCTATTTTTAGTGACCATTTATAGATATAATATAAGCATTTGAAATATATTCTAGCATAGCCTGTCGTTAATCTTATGTATATGTAAAATGAAACCTTTAGTTACGCCATAGAAATGGTTTATTCTAGGATGAAAGCTTACTCTTCTCAAAATTTGAAGCTTTGCAAACATGTAAATAATTAGAACAATATAACAAAAAGGTTTCAATTAAAGTTAAAAATTTTCCATACCTCTTTCACGAATGCTTCTATAGTCTTTCCTTCCGTATCGTTATTTTTTAAACTTTTAAGAGCAACTATTAATCCACCACCACTTTTCCATTTGGATTTGCTTACAAGACCAAACCCGCCATTCATAATTTCTTCATTGCCTTCAAACTCATTATAATCAAAATAATTAATGCTACCTTCTTTAATAGCTTTTTCAATTGTAAAGGGAGGTTTTCCTATTGCTTTAAAATAGTTTGTCGTCATAATGGGATCCAAGATAGTATCAGGTATATCAAATTTTAAATTTTCTAAGTCTTCGGGGAAAAGAAGAAAACACCACTGGAGCAAGTATTCGTGAACACAGTTGTCTTCAGATACATTGCTGTCATTTTTATCATCATTGCTGAGATGTATATTAATTATATTTCCATTACCAATTTCATTTTGAAAAGTAAATTTCATTCCACAATGCGATGAAGGATGCAAGACAGATACATAAACAACAGAGTTTGCTGGTAAATCTTCCGGAACGTCTAACGGATATTTATAAATGTTATTACATTTAAACAGATGACAACCTAAATTCTGTACGGAGATATTTCGTGTATGTGGACTGAAATATCCAATTTCAGAGGGTATTCCAATCATTATCCAAGTTATATGCGAACCTGTAGACTTTCTAAATACAGTAATTAAATAAAGAAAATTAGATATGTCACACTGAAGTAAAAATAATAACTGTAACTTACTTATTTGTATAAAAATTTTCTATTATCGCTGAAAATCCTGATATACTCATAGATTGAAACTTGATAACTGATGTATCAAGCGATTTACCATTTTGTGTTATGAGTTTTCCAAAAATCTTATAACTATCGGAACTCAAATTGAAGCCAAAATGATCGCTAAATTTTACATGGTAGTGATAGGTGGAATCTTTAATTGGAATTAATCCTGTCAAAAGCACTCTTTCTTTAAGTTTTTCTGCTTGATCATCAATTTCAAGTAAGCTCTTGATTTCTTTTTGAAGTTCTTTATCAAATATTTCATATAATGGATATAACCCCTTCCAACTTATGACTTTCCATGAGTCGATTTTGCTTTCAAAACAAGATTTTACCCATTCTTCAAGTCCATCTTTCATAATTTTATCATTATTTATTGATGTCAAGAAGGAAGTGTCAAAGTCATTTTTATCTCTCATAATGATACCATTACCGTCTTTCGTTGATGTGCCAGGGTCATGTAATCTTATATATTCTTCCCATTGATTAAGAATATCGTTATTGTTACTGTACTTTACAGAGTCAAAATCTTTCTGATCCAGTAATTGGCACGAATCATCTTTCATGATTAAATAACATGATCTATATGCTTTGTGCCCTAAAATGATACTTTTTGGTAAAAAGTACCCATATGTTTTAAATACCTTTGATAATTCTTGATAAGGATTGTGATGTTGTATCGCTGTGTTTACCGCATTTGTTAGCTCCTTCGAGGGTTCTAATTTTCTATCTTTGAAATTTAATTCTGCTCTTGGGCACATTATTCCTAAATAAACATGTAACTTATTTGATTCATTTGAAAAAAATTCATTAATATTAGATATCAAGCTATTATGTTCCGGATCAATGTCAGAAGGATCAATATTATTATATAATAAAAATGAATCATTGCGCTTTGTAGAAAGTATTAATTTTACTTGACAGCCTAATTTTAAGAATTCAGGTTGTATTTTAGAATTGTATGCTGCCTCATCAGCAGTTTGTACTCCTTGTTCGCTGAATAATAAGCCATGATCTAAATTTTTGCTTTCAGACATATGAGCTTGGCAGGATGTTAATTTAATATACCAATATTGTAAAAGCTCGACTAACTTAACAATATGACGGACAACTACAATCCGTATTCAAATAACCATATCGGTACTAAATTTAGCCTGCACGACGTGACAGATATACACATTTGTAACACTAGTGTGTCATATAATAAATTGCCTATCAAAAACCAGAAAGCACACACGCACAGCATTTAGTGACCATAATGAAGTAGCACGAAAGTTAATTTAAAAATTTCAATCATTTTATTTAGAATAATGACCAATTGACGCATTGAAAATAAGCTAAATTCAGTAGCGGCTTGTTTTTGTTGTCACTATACACATATCTACATGATCCTTAGGCGTACTATTCCATACAAAAAGAGATTGTGAATTCTAGATCCTTCACTTGATGATTTGTGGAATTTATTTTCAATGTGCTACGTACTATTTTTGCATTATCTTATCTTTATACGTAGAGATAGATTTAGGTATTTGCATTTCCTGCTTACTCGAATTATAAGAGGAAAGAACCAAATAAGGACATTGTACTAAGTTCTTTTTTTTTTTTGTCAAGATAGCAAATAGTATTTTAATTTTGTATAATGTACTTTTTTATTAATACTTTTTATTTCTAGTTTGGATTATACTATACAGAATCTTTCAATTCTGCAAATATTAATATCTATATAACTTCCCGAAATCAATTTTACTGAAATATAATTTCGCCGAAATCATAATACTGACATCCAATTTTACTAATAAGACATAATTCCGAAAGTCCCATTTTACCGAAAATCATTTACAGCTGTTCTCATAAATTCTGGGACAACAGATAAAAATTTGGTCGAAATTAATTTGGCGAATTCGATAAGCTTTTGATCTCGGTACATAAGCTTTTGGTTTCGATATATTTTGGACAAATATTGATATGGACAATGGGACATGGACATTTATGCACTATGTCCATATTGTCCATATTTTTTCATTGGACATAGGGCACTTAGTCCAAATCAAACACGTAAGCACCTGTTCCGAAGTGTTCTAAATGCAAATATGATTTTGGTGCTACAATATAAGTCGTTAAACAATATGTATATATTATTAATATTATTATATTATCTTATCTATTATTGTTATTGCACGTACGTATCATAGAAATTATTGGAATGAATACAAAATGCGAATAATCACTGGAATTATGATTTTTATAGCCTTTTATTTATTATCCCATACGCTAAAGTTATACTTTGTACTTTCAATAATACTTTCAAACGTATTCGTTGGCAAATTGTCGAAAAAAATTTAGAAGGTTTCTCAGTTCGAACAATTCCCAAACACTTAGGTTTACTTAATTTATACTGGTTTTCTCAACCTAGTTACAATTCTCCTGAGTCAATTAACAAAGTCTTGATCGGTTTGACCTTTTCTTTTATTAGCACCAGATTGTGTAATATGTTTATTAAGAAAGTTTAACTTATGGCTAGAACTTCTTTTGCATTTCAAGTGCGAATCTGTCAGTTGACAAGAACAATCATTGCTGTATGTTTTCGTGCAGACTAAGCGTGTTATACAAATTGGACAAGCATTAAGACGAAAGCTTAATAAATCAACATACACTATCGTGTTAGAATAAAAGTAGTACATGTAATACAGAAATTTCTTTTTATACTGTATATTGATGAATCAAAAGCTTATGTACCCGAGACATATGGGCGAAAATCTCCAGTTGAAACACAGTGATTATTAAAATTTATAAGTAATTAGGTCACAATTAGGTACATACGTGCAAAAATTTATAAGCATCAGGTTACAATCAGGTATAAATTTATGAGTAAATTCATAACGATAAGCGATTCATAAGCAATTCATTATCGGGCTTACAATCTCTGATCAAAAAATCACTTTTATTCTCAATAATCATGCCATATCACATAAATGATTGGCTCAAATTTTATTTAACCTAATCACTCACATTAAATAATCATGAAATTGGAAATTTTCGCCCATATGCGGTATTTCCAAACGCCGGCTCAGATCCTGAGATATATTATAAATTCTGATATTCTGCGTATTTTTTGGAATTCTGTGATATTCTGCGGTGACTAAGGGTGATTTCTTTGGTTGGCCGCATTAAAAGAAATTCTGCTGTTTTCTGTGAATCACAGAAAATCATCGGCCCTGTCTGGGATCAACCCACAAATACCCAACGACCCAAGATATTATTATTACGAATATCCCAGCTCAAGCTGTTTGTGATGTATATGTGGATTCAAAAGTCATGACTGGAACACGTTTAGGCCACAATCAGCAATTTTGCCAGCGGGTGACTCGTACCCACAGGTGACCCGCGGTTGACCACCCGGGTGTCATAATTCAACCCGGGTCGGAACACTACGATTTAGTATGCAAATTGTTTCTTTTTTTAAAATTTTGGTTGATTCAGGGCGTCAAAACTCACATGACCGACAATTCCTATTTTGATCATCAATAAAACGCGTAGCTCCTTTTTTTTTTTGTATTATTAAAACAGACTTCAATAGCATAGTTTTTATCATTTTTGTTTTTATAAACTTTTTATTTTTGTACTTATTCCAAAGACACTTTTAAAAAAAACCCGAAGTGTTATCATAGGTTAGTAATTTTCACTTTACAACGTGGGAATCTAACGAGTCATAGCCATGGTGTGCACATGACGCGAGGCAAAGACGGCAAGAACAACGAAGACGGCAAGGACAATGAAGTGATGATTAGAAGAGAGGTGGGGAATGGATATGTGCACACATTGCTATGAGAGGTTAATTTAATACGAGAGGTGGATCTAAGGTCTGCTCAAGCATTTATCTCAAATGCAACGTTAACGTTAAAAGAGATGGTACAAAGTACCAGAAGGATGATGAGCCAGCTGTAAATTTTTAATTTTTTCACGGATTCTGACGTCGAGAACCTATATTCTTTTGGTGGAGAAGAGTCAAATTCAGAACAATCTTCCGACGTGTCTTCAGATTCTGAACAACCTTCTAGTTCCGTTCCGGTAAAGAGAACTAGCTATGCACCTTTCTTAGAAAATGATACGCTCTTGTGGGATTAATTTTTCGTACTCACGGGCTGTAACTATCATAATACAGTACGACTTGAAGTTAACTATCCTTGGCACAGAATGATCAGAATTTTAACGTCGTTAATTATAAGTTAGCAATTTCACTTTATACCATTCAAATGCTTTCTTTTCATCTTTATGATCATCTGATCTAAAAATAAAAAGTTTATAAAAACAAAAATGAGCTGTGTTTTATTGATCAAAATAGGAATTGTAGGTCATGTGAGTTTCGACGCCCTGAATCAATCAAAATTTAATATACATATATATTTTTCGAGTTTCAGTTTTATTTTTATTACAGCATGATGGGTACAAAATATTATTCATACTTAAGAGACTTAACGATTTGGGTCAAGTAATAAGATGAGAATTCGATAATCAGTATAAAAGTATTCAGTTTTGAAACGACTATTGATTTATATTTATTTATTTGATAGATCGAAATATGATGAAAAGCTTTACTAAAGTGAAATTTCTTTTTATATTATCCGAACCTTCTCACAAAGAGAACCATAAACACAAGTCATTGAAAAAAAATTGGATGAATTCCCTTTTCATTTTTTTCGGGAAACTCAACCTTCATAAAAAAATTCACCATATTGAAAATTCAACACAAATCCTCCACTTCATTGGGAAAACCCCTCCGTTTGGATAATCTTAGACTCAAGATATAAATAATTCTTCGCGCCATCTCCTTCACGACTGACACGAATAAGATCTTTTATCAAAAAAAATACTTTCATCAGTTTTTTCGTAACTTACTATTTTTGGAAATGATGATGTTTGTACGTACGTACTAAAAAAGGGATTGATCAAGAGATTCAAGAAATTTACAGGATCTAGAGCGTGAATTATAAAAAAGAAATTCAGGCGAGAGATTCAGACAATTTACAGGACCTAGAGCGTGAATTATAAAAAAGAAATTCAGGCAAGAGGTTGAAGAAATTTACAAGATCTAGAACATGAATTTCAAAAAATTTACAGGGCCTAAAGCGTGAATTATAAAATGATTTTTATTCCCTTATTTTTTACGTATTATTACTAACTAGCAGTTAAGCACGTTCAAATGTTCATACTTAATTTAAATATTTTTTCATATGTTTAAATGGTTTCAGTTCTTAGTTATAATCTGCTTGCTTATAGTATTCTTTAAATAAGCTGAAGTTTTTATACGATGCATGTCCATCTTAGGTGACTATAACGAAGATAACGTGTTGATATCATGCTTTATTCATTCATTTTCATTACAATTCGCTTTTCTGTATCAGTCATGAACTTGTTAAATTAAATATATTTATGAATTTATATATCTTATTTTAAATACTTAGATGAATAAATATTCTTTATAAGTCACGCCTAAATTATCATGAAAAAAATATTCAAGAACTTGAGTATCTTAATGCTCTTTGTATTCGCAATACAAAAAAAAAAAAAACTATAAATACAGTAGTAAATATTCATAAATTTGAATATATAGTTTATTTTAAATAATTAGATTACTTGTAAAAATGAATTAAGTAAAAAATGTGCTGTAATGGTCATCGAAAAAAAAAAAATACTGATATTCCAGATTCATGGATACCGATCACACTTAAGGGTAACTTAAGGGTCACTCATTTTAAACCTGGGTTCAATCTATCGAAATAGTATTGGCACAATCAATGATGCAAGACGGCATTTGAGTGTATTCGAAAAATGCTGAAGTGACGATTTGAATGGAGAAAATGACCTAGGAAATTGTGATGTGAAGAGTGCCAATGAAGTGAATTATCCTGGACGAAGCGATGACATTAGAAATTGAACGTGTTGATGGGTACTCTGCAATGAAATAGGAAATGATGGAATAACGATGAAGAGAAGTTCAAGTCGCCGATATCAAATGATGTTGTATTGTATGCTAGAAGTATTAGAAATAAATGATTGAAAGGTCAATCAAAGATTATTTACAAAGTATTCGTATTGATCAAGTTGCAAAGCGATGATGGATGATATCGAACAGTAATGGATTCTATAAACGACTTCACCTGGACCATGAAATTAGAAATGATATAATTCTATGTAGTTGTTAAACTATCTGCTTGCCTTTTGGGATTTTAGTAGACAAAAGTTGGAAAGTTTAACTTTGCAATGCAAAAACTTTTTAGATTCAGTTTAACTACTATAATTTTATATTTATAACATTTTAAACTAATTGCCTCCTTGCAAACTGATCGATACAAAAATCGAAAATGATCAAAGTTAATAAGGTATATGAAACGAAATAAATGAAGAAAGTTTATTAAAAAAAACTTCAGAAATTTTATTGAAAAATCAATAACTTTTTCAATCTCATCTACGATATTTATAGTTATTGTTACTACTGTTACTACTAGTAATTATTACTTATATTATATACCAGTGACAACATTATATTAAATAAAATTTATCAACAAATAATTTAAGTAAATGATTTGTAGTTCAAAATGCATTATATATTGAAGAGGTGAAAGCGATACAAATTGCCAATCATAAATATATAGTACTCTTAAAAATTAAAATCTTGTGCATAGAAAAGAAGCAAAGAAAGATATAAAAGAAAAAGCCGATGAAAACATAATTAACAAAAAAATAAAAAAAAGCCTTTTGACAAGCGATTTCGAGGTCTCTACAAATTCTTCCTTCTTTTGTGAGAATGATAATGTGTACGGACGCCCTGGCTCTTCTTATCGCATCATCAGAAAATCTTCCAAAGTCTGAGATTACAATAACACCGATGGCTCCCCTATTTTCGGGTTGAGAGAGTGCCCCATCCAACTCTCGAATAACATTGGGTCCTGTGATGAATAATATTTATTAATATCATATTCTATCGTAAATAAGCACCACTCCCTCGACCCCACTTTTTTAAATGTCAGATTAGCGGAAATCGCAATGAGATCTTTAGCCAAGTTATTCTCGCTAATCTGATATTTAAAAAGTGGGTAGAAAGGGTGGTGCTTATTTACGGTAGAATACGATAGACATTAATAAATATTTTATACAAAAACTTGTTTACCTATTTGATGTCTCCAGAGTTTGCACTGGACCACGAAATCTATACAAAATATGCGTCCACGTATGTCAACGCCCCCGTCATTTCTACCACTAAAAAGCAAATAACCAGATGAGTATATGCGTCATAATCGTCAGAGAACCAAGAAGAACGTTCACAATCACAGATAGTTGTGGCCACGAAGAGCTTTCAATTCATTGATTCGTGTATCCTATTCACCATAAATCCTGACAGCGTCAAACCCAGCATTTCAGGACATCAGAAACTGGAAGAACGTTCATGGTCTAAACCATGGCCACGAAGGTCTTTCAATTCCAGACATTTTACTCCGATAGTGGCAGCGTAACTTCGGATACACAACGATTCAACATATAACTCAGCGAAGAACACCCACCCGGTATGCTTACATATAATTCCGTAATTTCTTAACTTAATAGCAATTTCCAATTCAAAAACTAGCCCCCTTCTAGCAGGGGTTAAAGACATTTGTTTTTTAAAAAAAAGTTAATTCACAAACTTCACATCACAGTATTACTTAAATATCAAATAAAAATACATTAATGGGAATTTTTTCATTTTTCAATTTTTAATTTATAATTTATTTCAAATTTGTGCTACGCATGTGAGGATTTGTGGCCATTGTAATACTTTTTTCGCTGTAAAAGGAGATAGGGTTTCACGGAATTGAAATAGTATATGTGCTTGTGCTACCTTACACTACGCAGAGTTTTTTGATCAATGGAGGTTGATAAGAGATTGAGACCTCATGTCAAAATTTTACAAACTAAAACTAATATCCTACGTTATTTGACCTTGGCATCATTTTTGCAAGTGTCCCGACTTACGTCTTTATATATCTTTTTATATCGAATATTTACCAAGCTAATGAATCATCAAAGACCAAAATCAAAGCTGCAAAGATTGTAACGAAAGTATTTGACGATCAATTCTAAATTCTTATCGTTATATCAGATATAAACATTAACGTTAACGTTAATTGGACTTCTATTAGAATCACCGCAGCAAATCATATGATATCAAAATTAAACCCACTTTACAATATAAACTGCTCTTAAGGATTTTATTATTTCACTCTGATTTATTTCGAGTCAAAGGAGTGAAAATGCATGATCTTATTTAATCAATAAATAAAATTGATATTATTATTGAAGATAAAGATGATAACTCGATCGGTTAATATCAGTTTTTATCTCTACGTCCCCAAAACCTTTTCTAAACCTTAATTCTGGCACCAAATACTAACTCCAACGAAAAATTTGCTAAAAATTTTATATAAAAAAGCTTTATAAAAACTTAGAAAAATATATAAAAACATATAATGAGTGCAAAACCACAATAGGTGCGTTTTATAATAAATGTTTTTTTTTTATGATAAAAAAAAGTCGCCATTCGATTTATGAACAATTATACCAATTTTAAAATTTCCAACGTAAAAATACAACTGAAAGTATCGAAATAAAACCATTAGTCAACTAAGTTGGCTAAGCCAACAAATTTTTCAGCTGACAATAAATAATAATAATTACTAAGGGTGTTCTCAAGCACTCAAATTAGTAGAAAATTATGTTATATGATTGACTGAAAAACTTAGATAAAAAGCTGGAGCTGCAATTACCATTTTTTTTTTTTCAGAGTTGCATAAATCAATAAAATTTACCATTACAGCATTAGGGGGTTTCAAAGTTAAATTCAGAGAATCTTATTTTACTTTTCCGATTTATAATTCAACATAGTAAAAATGCTATTGACAAAATCCTATTTATTTCCGAAATGCGTCACTTATTTGTTAACTTTGAAACCCCCAATTAATAGATTATTCAAAAAGACTTCTCAAACATATTCTTTCATTTGTAACTTTTTTATAATATGGATCTTTAGCAAGACTTTATCAATATCAAAGAATTATTGCGTATGCTTTGTTCTTCATACTAGAGACTCTTATAGCAATAATCCGCTCAAAATTAATATGCAAGGAACAACCATTTACTATCTTCTAGTTATTAAGTTATTCTTCTACTATTTATTTCCGGCACCTTTGGCTAGTCGGCATTCTTCAAACACATGACCAGTTGTAACTTTGCTTTTCGTGTTTATGCTACGAGTTTAAATTGTATTCGATAAAATTAGGATATTGCCAAAATTACTATATGACGACCAAACCAGATGACAATTAGAATTCTATTAGGTATTTGTAATAGTTATATCCTGGGTACTATGTGTATAAGCGGGGCTGAAAGTCCCGCTTATACCCAACTGCCCAGGATATAACTATTACTTATATAATGATATTGTTTCGCGACATTGAAGATAAATCATCATTTACTGACGCAGTTTCAAGTGGACTTAAAGTAACATATACAAATAATATAAAAATGAGAAATTATTGGCATTTAAAAAATATTATCATAGCTTTTTAACCTTTTAATTAAAGATCCTTATGATTTTAAAGCCGCTATAATTCGAGAAAATCAACCAATCCCTTTGCAATGTGGAATATTTTACTTTGAAATTAAAATTATAAATAAAGGAAAATACAAACATTATCTCTGTTCTTGGAATCTTCTTTAATTCTATTTCTTGATAGAATGATTGGATTCAGATTTTGTACAAAGCAAAGCGATAAAAAAATATAATGAATCAATTACTGATTTAAATAAATTATTAAAAATTAAGCCTGGTGATGAATGGGTAACAAAAGCCCATAGAATAGTTGAGTATCTGTAAGTACATTTTCCAACAAATAACATTCAACCACATACGTTATAGTTATTGTATGGGTTGTAAAAAATAACTAAATTTGCACGGGGTTACATGGCCGAAGGCCATGCCGTGCAAATTTAGTTATTTTATAACCCATATAATAACTATATATTTATTCTAATTAATATTTTAGAATGAAAATCAACATAAGCATGGGGCAATTTGGCAATTGCGATTTATAGAATAACTAAAAACCCAAAAGATGGTAATTACATGATGGTTATGGAGTATACAAAGCAATGAAGTCTCCGAAAATTTTTAGATAATAAATATAATGAATTTTATTGGGCTTCAGAAGTAGCCAACTTATATCACATAGCTGTTAGGCTTAATACAATTCAGTAGAGCTCCAATCCGGATAAATCCATCATCCGTTTATCCGTATCTAATTATCCGGATAATTCAGATCGCTCAGTTATCTGGATAATCCGACAGGTTACGGATAATTATCCGGATATCAATAGTAAATGGATAGTAAATGGATATCCGAATAATGCTTAATGGATAGGAACTCCACAATTCACAAAAATCAGCGTTAGTACACATTCCGTTGATGTAGCCAGTGTCACATGATTCAAATTCTGAAGAATTCTTTGGTGTACTTCCTATATTGCACCAGAAGTATTATATACAAATGGAAAGGAATACGCTCAAAATTCATTCGAAATAATTAGAAGTTTTTACTGGGATATCGGTCAAGCGAAATGTTAGAAAATTTTCAGGGTAATGATTTAATTAAAGGATCAGCACATATGAAATAATAGGACTATTTAGATGTTTTATAAGATGACAATTTTCGCTTCTAAGCTATCCTAAAATACAACTGACATTCTTCATTATTTCATATTTTTAAATGGTCTATATTTTTTTCCTCTTACGCTAAAATCTTTGAAGCATCTTATTTTGAAATGGTACATATTAATGAAATCAAGTTTGAAATTTGATTGGTTGACACGACCAATTTACAAAATATATATTAACACGTCTAAAAAAAATTAGAAATTTAGATTTAATACAGAAATATTATTAGCATTTATTCATAATACTTTTAATGAGTTCTTGACCAATAGAAATATGAATAGTTAAACACCTCTTAACGATTGTGTGAATTATGTATCGAGGTACAAAGATAAAAAATATTTGGTATCAAAAGCTTTAGAATTCAAATCTACTTTATAAAATCATCTTTTGGTTGATTTTTATTTTATTTTAAATGCTTCAGCCTTTACCAAAACCAGACAGTATAGAAAATTTATATATCGGGCACTTCATTAAGCTCAATAGAGTGACTTATTGCTAGAAAAATAAAGTTAGGAATTAGTTAGTCTAACTTATAATTCACGATAAAAAAAATATATTCAATGCAAAAGACTAAATAAAGTCTTAACCAATTTAATTCTTGAACTATTCATTACATAAAGTCACTGCACATTAAAATATAATTTTAAGGCCAATGTTTTGAGAGATAACATGCTTACCTGAATTTACTGGTTTAGGAAGTTTTTGAAAATTCAAAGATCGACTTGTATAAATAGCTTGTTTATGTG
>CAJVPU010000272.1:0-19520 GCA_910591775.1 Dentiscutata heterogama | reverse complement strand
ATGTAATATTGTATTTATCTGAATAAAGCTAAGTGCCGGGGACCTGTGGTCACCTTAATATTAAAAAAAAAAAAAAAAAAACAAAGATAAAAAAAGCAAAAAAAAAGAAATAAGTAGTCCTAATAGATACTACCTACAAGAAAAAATGCCCTATTATAATCTGGCAAGGCTAAAAAATTATATAATAAATGCAATATCTTTATATCTTTGCTATAATACTTTGCCTTAACATATTGTTTTCTTTTCAACTATATAACCAAATTCAGATAAGTTTTTAACTGAGAACTAGTCAATTGGCCTTGTCATATAGAGTAGTGATATGTTTATTCCCAAATAAAACATGTTTTACAATCTACTGGGTCGACTGAATTTAAAAGAAGTAAACAATGCTAATCTTTTGATGGGAATAAGCTGTTTTGCTCACTTTTGTAAAAAATTTTGTTGTAGGCACCAGTGGGTGATAGTAAAGAATATAATCTTATACTTTTCTTAAGAGAAAATATATATTTTTTTCAAAAATAGCAAGATGAGTAGATCTAAGAACACTGCTAATATTCTTTTTAGTAAATGATAAACTCTGAACTTGTTAGCAAGTAGCATATGAGAACTACTTCTAAATAACAAGTGTTATCTCCACAGTAAGTAATAAGCTCTAAACCTATTAGCAGATAGTATATAAGTACTATCTCTAAATAATAGATACTAGTTTATAGTTCTCATCAGCTTTATATCCCTCTTCTCTAACATAGTTTTACATTTTTTGTTAAAATTTTTTGTTGTGAAAAGTTGGTCTGAGAGATTATCAGAAAGAGTTCTAAAAAATTATAATTTTTTTTTATATTTAATTTTATGAAAAATTGTATTAAGTAAACTAATTTTAATTTTTAAAAAAAGTTTGTATAGCAAATTTTTAATTCTGATAGTAGTAAAATCATTAATATTAGTTAAAAACTTTGTAAGATATAAATTTTTAAAGATTAGATATAAAAATTATTAATAAATTAATATATAGATTAGCCAATCAAATTTAGTAATCTGTGCAATCCAAAAACTTTTGAGATAACTCAAAAAAACTTTGTGATATATATAAGTATATTTTTTTAAAATAATATAATAGTTTAAAATTTTACTATAATAAATAAATTATTTTATTTATATTTTGTAAAATTTTGGCTAAAATTAATTATAACAGTAAAGAGTTTTATTAGTCACATATCATCAATTTTTATATAAATCTTATTGTACTACCAAAATTATATGACAAAATAATCTACATACTCTCTACTCTTAAATAGAACTTAGTTTTAAACAATATAAAAGTTGGTTAACTTATTTTTCTATTCTGTTTTTTATATAAATATTGTTTAAGATCATTTTGTATTTTTAAATCTTAGTTTTATTGTTATTTATTTTTAGTTTTATTGCTAAAATGTCTTGTTTCTTCAAATTATATATTTAACTATCTTAAATCTTTGATAAACTTTGTCTCTAATAAATCTTTCTAAATACTGTGATTATTTTTTATTAATTTTAATAAAAAACAAGTAATATAAAGAACTTTTACTATCTCTATTTTTTAATAAATTAATTTGGTAGATTTTAAAAAATTATAAGAATAAAAAGTACTTTAAAGCATATAAAAAGTTAAAAAAAAAATTTATTAAAGCAGCTAAGCTACTATAGATTAGCACTAAATATTAATTTGTTTACTATGCTTATTAAATTAGAGTTAGAGTAAGTATCTATATTAGAGTTTGGATATGAGCTTTTATATAGTAAAATCATTCAAAAAAAACTTTTTGTTAATATGCAAAAGATGATTTGATATGTTATTTTTTAAGAAATAAGTGATTTTTGTCAAAATAAATATTTGATTTAAATTTTTTTAATCATGTAATATTATATTTGATTTTAAAATGTGATTGAATTCTGATTAGTGTAGATAGTATGAGGAATGGGCCAAGCTAGACCAGGCCTAGTAGAGCTCAAAACCAAGTCTGAAAAAAATTTTTGAATTCAAGCTTGGTCAAAAAAAAAAGATCTCAGTAGTAAGCTAGGCTAGACTTAATTTTAAATTAGGTTTTGCCTGCTCAAATTTAATTATTATTCTATATTATTATAGCTGTTTTTATAATAATAAATTTTCTGATCTTCAACAGTACTACAGGAAGGCTAGATTCGAAACTGGAGACTGAGATTGGAGAACTGAACGACCAGGTTCTTAAGTGGGTGACATACCAGCTGAACTGCCAGAATGCCAAACTAGAGGAAAAGGATATATACTTTGGAAGTATGTATCAAGAGAAGAGTGACCATGAGGCACTTAGAGCCTGGGTAGACCAACCCTCCAGGTTGCCAGCTGGAAGTAAGGGAGAGACCGATAAAGAATCTGGGAAAGAAGAAGGTTCGAATGTGGGTACCGGGGTTGTTGTGAATCTTGCAAGGGCAAGAGTAAGTAACAGAGAACTAAATTAGGAAGGTTGTGGCTTGAGATATGGACCGGGTTGCAGCAGCATCTAAAGATAGCTTGAGATACGAACTGGGTGACAGTAGCACAGCAGGTACTAGTTAAGGGAAATATTATTGAACACGCAGATGAGCACATATGTGGGACATGTACCATTCTGTTAGGTTTACCACAAGGATAAATGCCCACGTTCTGAAAGGAATGATTGTTGGTTTGGCTAAAGTCTTAGGGTCTTTAACGGTAAATTAACCTGAAAGAGTATATTAGGAGAAAGCATATGACAAAGGTGGTACCAAAAAGTTTAAATAGATAGCTTCCTAGTTAGGCTATAGGTATGGCAGCTAGTGTAGAACCTTTGGGCAGACTACTTAAATTAGATAACCAAAAGTTGTATGTGTGGCTAGTTGTACTCTTGTAATACCAATGTAACATGTGGTCAAGTCTTCGGACATATGGCCTAACCGCTTGTACTAATAAAGTGCCAAGGGCCTAAGTGGTCACCTTAATATTAAAAAAAAAAATAATAATAAATTTTCTAAATTAGCCAAAAAACATTTAGCAAATTTTTTTAAGTTTTTTAGAAATTATGAAAACTAATACAATAGGTAGTATGAATATACTATCTATCTTATTTAGCTTTTTTTTGATTATATTAATAAAATATATATAAAAAAAATATTTCTATTACAGAACTTAATAGTTATATACAAATTATATGGCTAAGATAAATTTATATGATTTAATTTGTAATAACTATTACTATTTTAATAACTAAAAATATTATTAGTTAATGATTAAATATACATATTTACTAAGGCTATATAAAATCAAATTAGTACTAATAAATGCAATATTCTAAGTCTAAAAACTCAAGATCAGATATTAATAAAATATTAATATACAAAATTAAAAAAAAAACTAAAAAAGAGCAGCTTAGTGAAGTGGTCTAGTCATTACCTCACCAAATAGCAGATCTAAAGTTCAAATCTCACAGACAATAATTTCGAAAAATAAGCTAAGTTATGGTAATAATTATTTGTTGATTAGTTGAGTTCTAGAATCTATAATCTTGGTGATACTATGTTTATATAAGATAATTAGCATATAAAAGCCAAGAAACTGGGATGATCAAAACCCGTTTGAGAAGACCTGAGTAAGAAGTAGCTACACTCTTCAACAGTATTACAGAAAAGGCTCAAATTTAGAAGTTAGAACCAAGATTGGAAAATTAAATGACAACAAGATTCTTTAATAAAGTGATTGACCAACCTGACTATCAATTTAGAAAGTTAGAAATCTATAAGGCATTATGAAGTACACCAACATGGCAACTGGTATAGAAAACTAGTGATGGGAGCTCTACACACTATGACTAGGAGCTATAAAAATCAGATGACTGACAAAAAAATGCTAAGCATATTCAGAGAACCAGCTTACCAAATTGGAGAAAAAGAACATGTATTGGAAAATCATATACTAAAACAAACAAGGGCATTGGCACCTAAAGCCAAGCCATGATCAAATCTTCTGGGTCATTAGCTAGAAGAAAAGGAATGAACTAATAAAGAAATAGCAGAAAAAGGAAAAGTCTAAATGTGGGTACTGGAATTAGGAGTAAATCTTATAAGAGCAAAAGTAGTCAAATAGGAATAATCTCAACTATAAGTAGGAGTCTCATTACTGTGTAAAACTAGGTTGGCTTAAATAGAATAGAGTAGACACTAGTAGATTTATCCCAAGGATAGCTATGAATCTGCTCAATAGAGAAATACAAGCTAGTAATAGTTAGTACAAATCCAGAATAAGTCTCAAAAGTCCTAAGACTAGATTGTACAATCTAGAGAATGGGCCAAATGATAGTTCTTGGATTAGTATGATATGCTTAAAAATAGTTAGAATCAGAAGGTTTAAATAAATAACTCTCTAGTTGGATTATAGGTATGACATTTAGTGTAGAATTTGTAGGCAGACTATTTAAATAGGCTCAAAAGGTGCATGTGTAGCTAGTTGTATCTTTATTGTAATATAATAGCAAATAATTATTAATAAAAAGTTCTCAGGCCAAAGAAGTTACCTTAACATTAAAAAAAAAAAAAAAACTAAAAAAAAAAAAATAACAAATATAAATTATATATTTTTTTCAAAAGACTATATATAGTAAATAAATTCTTAATTGTATATAAGAAATTCTAAATTATCTAAAAGAATCAGATAATAACAATACTCTAATGTCCAACCTGAGTGTTTCTAATTCTTTCAGAACTATAAGAGCTAGTTATATAGCAAATGCAATTGTAGAAGATATTTGAAAAGTTTTATTTACAATTTCTTCCACCTTCTATGAGCCTTTTATCTGCTTTAATAAATTTTTTATATCACAAAACTATTCACCTATTTCATCATCCCAAACACTTAGCTCTTTCTTTTTATATATATTACAAATAGCCTATGAAATAATCTTTAAGACAAACTGTTATCTCTATCAAAAATAACTATAGAGAAACACATATCTATCTTTCTAGTGAACCCTATTCTCTACCTAACTACACAATTATACCTACTTAAAAAGTATCTATCTTTATCTATTTATCTCTTTGAAATCAAATACTCAATACATCCCTAGCTCTAGCACTCCCCACTTATCTCTTAATCTATCAATATGTATACACAACATTCGAGGCTTTAACCAAAACCTCAAACAACAAGTCTGAGAACACTATTGTTTATTTAACAACTTGGATATCATCTGTTTTACTAAAACCAAACTTGCTAACAACAACATTCTTACTTCCAAACCTCTTAAAACTCCTCACTATACCTACTTTTGGTCTTGTACTAATAGCTTCAAAGCTGGAACTGCTATCATGATATGCAATTCCTTAACACCTCATATGCAAAAAACTTCTTTAATTCCTGGTTATACTATTATGATTGACCTACTCTTTAAACATGACTTTAAATTTTATATTATCTCCATATATCTTTCTAGTAACAATGCCTCTATTAGACTTCAAACTCAATACACTATTATTCAATAGCTACAAGATGCTAGTACTCTTAACTTGCTTCCTATTATACTTGGAGACTTTAAAACCTTAACCAACAATATCCACTCCTCTTCTATTAAACACAAACTCCTTCAATTCCTTACTTACAATAATATGTATAACTTTGCTTTACACACTGCTTCATCCTCTCCTACTTGGCACAGCTCTAGATATAGTAGTGAAATTGACTTTATTTAGGCCTATCATACTATTATAACTTATCTAACCTCTTTTAATATGGACAACTCATATAGCAACTCATTTAGTGACTACAAAATCTTAATCTCTTGCTAGTCCTTTCTCTATATATTATATGGCCAATATAGATATAAAACTCTGACTCATAGAAGAGTTTTCAACTACAAAGTTATAAACAATACTAAATAGAAAGAATTCTCTAATCAAGTCTACATCAATTTCTACTTAAACCATATTTCTTTTTCAACACAAACTTTGAAATCTCTTGAAACAACTTGGTACAAAATCTATACCAGTATTATCACAGCTGCTTTACAACATATCCCAAATAAAAAATTTAGTGTTCACAACTTTTAGCACACTTTTTTTTTTAAAAGCCACTTATTTATACTCTAATCTCAAAAAACTTGGCAATATTATTCAACACATAAAACATGCTCTAAAATACTCTTCATCTATTTCTCTTTATCTTAACTTCTCTATCACATTACTTAATTAATCTGCAAGCTTACATATCTCTTTACTATTTCTACATACCAACTTCTTACTCCATGGATTATTGAGGCTAACTCTGAATAGAAAAATCTTTTTAATGCCCAAAATATTGAAATATCAAAGAAATTAAACAACAAATTTCTAATGCTATTAACAAAAGATGTTCTAAGCTTCAAACCTATCCAATCTCAATGATTAATGTATTCTCAATTGACACAAAGGCCTTGTTAAATTTAATAATATTTGATTAGATAATAATATTATCACTAACCATCCTACTATTAAATCACATATCTAACAACATTTTGATAACTGGACTGCTTTTTGTCACATTAATACCAATAGATTTATCTCTCAATAGCAAGTTAAATATAATCCCAAGCTTTATATCAACTCATCTTGGTACTCTAATATTCTCTCTGACTTCACTGAAAAGGAGGTTATCTTTACTATCAACTAACTTCCCAACAACAAAGCCTGTAGTCCATCTGGAATTAGCTATGAAATATTCAAACATGCAGGCCCTAACTTTTTTAGTGCTATTACATTTTTTTTTAATCAATGTCTTAATTTTCAGACTATTTTCAAAGAATAAAAAGAAGACTATATCTTTCCTATTTCTAAAAAGCTTATTTTTGATGGCAATTTCTCAGACTATTTCCAATTAATAAAAAGAAGGCTATATCTTTCCTATTTTTAAAAAGCTTATTTTTGATAGCAATTTATCAAACACCAGATCTATTGGTTTAATTGAACATATTAAAAAGCTACATACAAAACTTCTTACTAACTATTTTAATACTATCTTGTCTCAATATATTTTTCTGTCTTTCTTTGACTTTGTTGCACTTTTTGGCAACTTTATTTCTATCTCTATTCATATTCTCAACAATATAATAGAAGATGCCAACTGCAACTCCAACCAACTCTGGCTACTTTCCCAAGATATGAGCAAAGCTTATGACTTAGTCAACTTCAAAATATTTCAAAAATCTCTCTATTATATACAAATGTCTCAACAGCCTATTAACATTCTCACCAACCTCTTATTTAACTGTATTAATTAAGTTATTACTAATCTTGGCTTTACCAATTTCTACTTTGTTAAAAAAAGTATTGACCAAAGTGAAACAATTACTTCTCTTTTCTGGAGAATCTACTTTGACCCTCTCATAGCATATACCTCCTTATACTTTTCTAGATATACTCTTTTTACTTCTTGGCAAACTAGCCTCCTACACCCTTCTACTAATCACCTTAATATCTCCATATCAGTTCTAGCATATATGGATAATATATTATAAATTGCCCAATCCAAAAAACAACTCAATGAAATTGTCAATATCACCTCCTCTTTCTACACCATAGCAGATATTCAAGTTAACCCTACAAAATTAATATTTATTACAAATTAAACCCTATCAAACTTTTCATTTCTTAACTCCAACCTCCAATCTATTTCACTTTTCTAGACTTTTAAGTTTTTGGAATGTTGGTTCACTCTTAATAACAAACAAATCTCCTAAATCAAACTTATCAAGATGAAGTTATTAATTTAGCTATCATTGCTAGTACCAAAAACATTACTAACAAACAAATTACTTATATCATTAATACTATCATTATCTATACTATTAAATACCGAATTTATAATATTGTTATTTCTCTTTCTACATGCAATACAATTCTCAGCAAATATCTTACTATCACTAAACACAAAGCATATCTTTCTCACTTTACCTCTAACAGTACTCTTCTCAACTACAATCTTTATAATATCTACAATATTTGGAATATAAAACTCCAACACCACATTAGTAATTTCTTTACTCGTATTAATAACACCTCTACTCTTGGTACAACAACTCACATCCAAATCCAACAACTTCAAAACAATCTCCGGTCTACTACTAATATTCTTTAATACTCTTATCCTATTATTAATAGTCAAATAAATACTTTACAACTTTTAAAATTATACAACTTTTCAATTACTTACATATTTCTATATATTTTTATCTTAATACTTCCTAGCCCTAAATTATAAATAACAACAACACTTTACTTGAAATATTCTCACAAACCACCCTAAATACAATACCTTTAAATAACAACTCTGACACAAAAATATTCTTTATCTTGAATAACTTTGTTTATCTGATAACAATACTCTTTTAGACTAGTTATATCCATCTCTCAGACTTCTACATATTTCTAAAGAGAAAAAACCACTTTGGTTTACCTACCTAGAAGATACTATCCTTGACAACAAACTATATCGAACTATTTTAACCAACTTTCAACCTACTAGTATTAACTTATTTGCTTTTTAAACAAACTTATTTTTCAAAACTCACAAATCCTAGATTCTTACATACTTCAATGAAGACATTATTATTAGTCAAGTTTGCAGAACTTTTTATCAAATCAATACTATTTCAATAACATACTAGCAACATAATATTGATATTCTAACTTCATATTACTATCTATTACCTTCTATCTCTTGCACTCCTTGCCAAAGTTGCAGTCTTAACTTCAATTGCATATTAAGCTATTGTACTTTAGAAATATCAGCTATTCTTTTTACCCAATTTTTGAGAAGGAAAAAAGCTAACAAATAGCTTAACCTTAATGCTAATTATATAAATCTTATCTGCTTTGCCAACATTAAATGCACTTTTAACATACTACCTCTACCTATTATTAATATTACTGATTTTATTATCTTAGCTATCTTCTAGAACAATAATGCCTCTCTATAACTTGCTCAGTTTGCCTCTGCTAACTTATTCCAAAACCAATTTACCTTCTACACAGATGGTTTAGTTAAACAACTTGGCACCAATCAATGCTCAATAGGTATTGGCTGGGTTCAAGTTCATAAAAACTATGTTATCTACAATTTTTTTGCACAAATCTCCAACTGGCCCTCTTCCTATAAAGCTAAACTACTAGCAATACTATTTGCTATTTCAACACTCTCTCGAAACTCCAACATTAAAATATTCACAGACTCACAATCTATTATTTCTAAATATAATAAACTTCTATTTATATTACTATACTCCTCTAAATATCTTAAATTTAACTCCTGGCCTATCTGGTACATACTTCTTAATATTTTAAAAGTCTTTAATATACAAATCTCTTTTTATAAAGTTTAAGCATACTTTGATAACTCTTTTAACAATCTTGCAAACTTACTTGCTAACAACTATTTCTTCTTCCCAATTTTATATTTTAACTATACTAATTCTTATAACCCATACTCTAATTTACTATAGAAAGAATATTTTGTTAAAAGCTCTACTAGACAATTTATTAAAACAATTTGCAAAACACACACTATTGCCCTTTGGTTTTCACAACACTATACCCAAGAATAGTTATCCTTCTCTCACTTGATTGACTGCAAAACCTTCTGGTTATACTTCAACAACAATCAAAAATTCACATACAACTTTATCAACTCTAAATTAAACTACTTAAAAGCTTTTAAAATTAAATTGCTTTTTAATATGCTGCTAACACATGCATACTTCTATTCTATATACCTCTTACTTTTATACTTGATAATTGCTTCTCTTGTAACTATCTAGACACTCCTTTTTACTAGTATACCTGCCTTGACAATACTATTCTAACTCAAACTATCAACTTCTCAATACAAGAAATTATTCTTAACTCTAATCTCAATCTTTCTACATACCAACTTCACAACCTTATATATAATATCTCTTCGTATCCTTCTTTTATTTCTTTATACTCATCTCTTTATCCTTATTCTCTTTATTTTATACTCAAAGGTCTCATGCTAATACTATTAATCTAAGCCCTAAACTCTTTTGACATTTCATACTCTAATACTTCTCAACTTATTATATAAATACTCCTTAAAATTTCTGACCAATTATTACAAAATATAAATTTCCTACTGTTTCAACTTTTTTTACTGAAAAAAGCATATTAAATTTCTTCTCAACCTACTTTAATACAATATCTAATCTATCTGTATCCTCTTCATATAAAAGAAACAAAACTAAATATATCTATAACTGCCCTTGTGGCTTTGCCAACCAACTATATTCTGAATCCAATACTTGTCCTCCTCTAGAACAACATCTATCAAACTTAATATCTGATCTACTATATGGATTAGATATAGCATACCTACTAACAATATCCTAACTATTTAAATCTAGATGAGTCTTTACCACTCTAGTAGGTTTAGGTCACAGGTAATTAGTTTAAACTTTAGTTTGAGCTTTTAGTCTAAGCTCTTATTCTTGCATATAATTTATATTTATTTGTTTTTGACAAATTAAGCTTTTATATCTATATAATTGCATATATAAATTAATTAATAAAGATATGAGCAAGACCTCATCTTAATACCAAAAAAAAAAAATTCTAAATTAATAATCTTAGCTTTAATATTATTTTAATCTTTTAAAGTTTGCAATTTTATGCTTTTATTGTTTCATATTAATAATCAACTTACTAGTAGTGCATATCTGTCTTTGAAAGAATAAATATTATAAAATTTAATCTTTTTAAAATATGTATTGTATTATTAAGCTTAATTTAGTAAATTATTTTCGTTAAATCAAAATGCAATAATATCCTTTATCTAACTTCTAAATTATTTATTAACTTTATTATAAAGCCAAAAGTATAGTTTTTAAATTATATATTATAACCTTCTAGGCTTCATACTTGTAGTTCTAAATTTATTTAAGCATTTTGTAATAGAAAATTATTAATAAAATATTATAGTATAATTCACTTTTGAATTATCATAACTTTTATTATAAATTACTTACTATTCTAGTGACAACATGTAATTTAGGTTAAATTAGTTTATATTTAAAATTATTGTAATTTCAATTATAAATATTTAAAAAATCTATTACTGAACTTACTATTTCAGTAACTACTGTAAAGTACAGTATGTAGCTAAATAAGTTTGCATTATAATTTCAATTATGTTTTCTATTATGAGTTGCTTAATTCTGTTACAAAACTGGTTATTCTGGCCACAGATATGGTTAGAGTACCATAATTTTTTTTATAAATTATTGTAACCAATTTTGTTATAATATTTATTCTCTAGTAGCTACAGTATATAGTTGTAGTCAAGTTGGTTTGTATTAAAATTTCAATTTTTTTTTTTTAAACTTTGGCAATCTTGCTAACACTTTATTAGGTTTTGTAAATTTTAATATATTGAATACAAAATCCTCAAGTACTTAATCTACTTGATGCCTAATTTACAAATATCAACTCACCCGGTTGCTTAGAGAGTACTTGTGTGTGATCTGCTATAACAAGTATTTACTTCTCTACTAATTAACTTTGTTTCAGGCTAATTAATATATCAAAGAATAGCACTTGTGGCTCATCAAGACTGCCTACTTTCCCTTCAAATCTTTCCTTCTTCTTAAGGAGCATGAGACAAAAAGGGAAAAATTCATAAAAGTAAAAGACAAAAGCGAAAGAAAAAAGAAAAACAAAAAAGAAAAAAGAAAAAAAAAAACATAGATTTTAAAAAAAGAAAAACAAAAAAGAAGTAAAAACAGTATTAATAGCATGTTTATGCCTGTGCCAAGGCCTAAAAAATTATATACTAATTGCAACTTTTAATATATCTTGATTGTAAAGTTTTACTTTATCTTTAGAAACTTATTCTGAAAACTTCACTAAAGTCAGGTATCTCCTAAATGGGGGTACTGTTGTCTTCCCCATATCATAGCACTATATTAATAAACAAAACAATCATGTAGTTGCATTCTACTGAGTTTATCTAAATTAGGTAAATGTAAACAATGGTGATGTTTTGGAGGGGGTAAGCCAAAATGCCCACTTTTTTTCAAAAGTTTTGGTAAAATTGACAAAAGATAAAAGAAAGAAAAATATAGATATACTTGGAATCATATAAAGGAGTGTAAGTTTTCATTTACTAAAATCAACTATCCATCAGAGCCTGCACAGTACTAAATCTTTTCAGTGAGTGATAAACTCTAAACTTGTCGGCAGGTAGCATATGAGAACTACCTCTAAATAACAAATGCCATGCTTGCGATAAGTAATAAACTCTAAAGCTGTTAGCAAGTAGCATATAAAAACTATCTCTAAATAAAAGCTACCAATTTATGGTCCTGTTTCTTATATTTTATGTTCATACCCTTTAGGTTTTACACTAGTTTATTGTATTTTTTTTAGTAAAATATTTTTTAGAAAATGTAGTTCAAGTAATTATTGGAAAGAGTTGTAAATAATAATTAATTAAAATTTCAATTAAAATTATTGCAAAATATTCTTTATAGAACTTACTTGCTAATTTAGTTACATATATAGAGTTAATTTGTATTAGAATTATAATTTCTATACTGAATTACTGTAAAACTCTAATTTTATTTGGAGTAACTATAAATTTTGTTACCTGCTATTCTAGTAACCATATTACTGAATATAACAATATCAAGTTAATTTGAATTAGAATTATAATAAGATCTGGTATAGAACTTGCTATTCTGATAAGTTAGTTTGCATTAGAGTTATTATAATCTTAATTAAAATTAATTAATTTGTATTAGAATTACTATAAAAAATTCTTTGCAAATTATTATTATTTCTATGCAATTAAATTTGCATAAAAATTTTGTTACAGATTTACTATTCCAGTAGCTGCTATATATAGAGTTAAAATTATTAATATTTCTATATAAGTTAGTTGTATTTAAATTATTGTAAGTTTTACTATAAAAATTTGTCACAGAACTTATAGTATCTGCAATTCAGTTAACTACAGTATATAGTTAAAGTCAAGTTGTTTATATTAGAATTTTCATGATTTCTATTGCAAAAAATTCTTGTTATAGTACTTGTTGCTTTGATAATTACAATATATAGCTAAGATTAAGTAATTTCTATACAATTAATATTGAGTTAGTTTGTATTAAAATTATTGTGATTTCTATTATAAAAAATTCTGTTATAAGACTTACTTGTTATAATTGCTATTCAGAAAACCACAATATACAATTTATGATTAATATTGAGTTTTGTATTAAAATTGTTATAATTTCTACTGTAAAAAAATCTGTTATAGTACTTGCTTACTTTTCAATAATCATAATTTGAATTATCATGATTTCTATATAGTTAATATTAAGTTAGTTTGTAATTAGAATTATTAAAATTATGCAATTTGTATTGTAAATTACTATAAAAAAATTCTGTTACAAAACTTGCTATTCTGGTGATCATAGTAGTGGTTATGATCAAGCTACAAAAATTATCTTAATTTTTATTATAAAAAAAATTTTGATACAAAACTTATTTACTATTTTAGTGATTACATAGTATGTATTAGTTTGTACTAAAATTATTGTAATTTTAACATACAAAATTTTTGTTACTGAACTTATTCAACTATATAATATAAGTTGGTATGTACTAAAATTATTATAATTTCTATTATAACTATAAAGAATTTTGTTACAAAATGTACTTTTTATTTAAAGATAAGTTAAAATTATTATAATTTCTAAAAAATTTAGTTACAGAATTTATTTGCTATTTTGAATATTACTTGAATTAGAATTAAGTATTATGAGTTACTATAAAAAAGCTAGTTACAGGCTACTCATTATTTAGCAATATATAGAAGCTTGTTTTATTAATAAACTTCAATAAAGCAAAAAGCAAAAATTCTGCTTCTAAAAATAAAATTTTATAAATTAGTTTTTGCTTTTGCAATACTCAAAATTATAAATAAATAACAACAGAGTTATTATATTATTATACAGAAAATTATATATATAGTTAAGATGTCATACTAGTACAATAGAGAATATTATAATACTGTAACTATCTATTATAGATTTTTGATGATCAAAGCATGTTATAATGCACAGGTAACTAATCAAAAATATTTAAATGAATAAACTCTAATTTAGATAAATAGATGAAAATAGAAATAGAATAGCTGTAATCGAATTGCTAAAAAATTATTTATTAGATGTTCTAGAAATTATGAAAATAGCTATAAATTGAAGTTCCAATAGTATAATATAATAAGCCTATTGGGCCTGCTAGGTCTGGTCACAAAGTTTGTACTTTGCCTGATATTTAAACAGGCTCAGCCCAAAAATTAACAGGCCTAAAAATGTGGGCCCAAATTAGACCCAAGCCTGGCCTGGCTTGTAAATTTCTGGGCTTAGCCCAGCCTATTGCCAACCCTAATCTTAATTTTTTTTTTTTTTTTTTTTTTTTTTTTTTTGGCGATCATGCCACACTTTTATTCATAAAATAGTTACATTATCAAATGCTATTACTATTTTCGGTACTTTGTACCTTATAATTAAAGTATAGCTCACCCGGTTGCCTTAGGTACCTTTGCGTGATCTGCCAAAGCAGAATTCGACTCATTTCCATGTTGGGATTTCCCAAAATGGAGACTCACTGTCTTGGTTCTGCAGCCGCCAACCCTAATCTTAATTATACTTTATACTTATACTATTATACTATTATTTTTTTCTTCATAGTTTGTAATTAAGATATATTAGAATTATAATTTTAATTATAGGTTACTGTAAAGAAGTCTATTATAGAGCTTGCTAGTACAATAATAATAGTTAAAGTTGTTAAATTGTATTAAAATTATTATAATTTCATATTATTATAAAGCATTCTATTACAAAACTTATATACCATTCCAGTGATTTAGTATATAATTAAATTTGAATTAGTTTGTATTAAAATTATTACAACTTTTACTATACTACTGTAAAAATTCTATTACAAAGCTCATTTGTTATTTAATAATTACTGCTCATAGTTGAAATAATTTTTTATTGAATTACTATAAAAAATTTGTTATTATAGTATCTATAGTAGTGTTAAGTTAAATTAGTTTAATATATATTAGAATTATCATGATTTTATTATAAGCTCTATAAAATATTCTTGCAGAGCTTACTTAAAATTCTAGTAATTAGTTACTATAAAAATTCTGTTTTTAATAACTACAGCATGTAGTTAAGGTATTGCAAAACTATTCGAACTAGATTAAATATTGCACATACCTATCATATATACTTAATCTATCTGAAATTTAGATAAGTCTTGGCCACTCTAGTAGGTTTAGACCACAGATAAAAAACTAAATTTGCTTTTATTAAGTACTTAATTAGTTTGAGTTCTTATTCTTAGTACTAGACTTAAAATACAAAACCTTTTCCAATCATATAAAAAGTTTTTATTAAGTTTAATAAATATAAATGTATGAGCTTATTTTTAATATCAAAAAAAAAAAAATTAAAAATATTTATGAATATTATTTTATTATTTTATTATAAATTTATCATATTATTATAATATTATTTAATTATATTTTTATTAGATGAACAACAAATTATTCTATATATAAAATTATATTGTATCTATATAATAAACATATTATTAGGAAAAAACAATTGAAAACTCGTTCCATCAATCACTCATACAAAATTTTTTTCAAAAACCTAACTTATCAAAATCTCATTTTTACAATAATTTATTATGACAATTTAATTCTAGTCCTAATAAAACTTTTTCTACGGAATAATTTAAAAAAGCAACTCTTCCCATAGATCACTTTACCAGATTAAAAACAAGAAGAAAAAAACTTTCTCACAACATTTTCTCTATTATTTATTAAGTAACCTAATGTTTGACTTCTAAGTAAAGTTACCCAGCACCCCAAAAACAACATAAAGGAGACTTACTCATGATCCTATACAACTGTATTACAGACTTGGACTCAAATAATGAATCAAACAAGAGCAATAATAAGCAAGCTTATACAGCAATTTTCACAAAGCTTAACTTTTTACAAGATTCCATTATAGAATATACAAACACAAACACAGGCACTAGTAATACTAATGTGGAACTACTTACAAACAAACCCACTAACACCAATACTTCAAGCAGCTCCAACACTAATACTACCAAGATCATCACACCCAGACCTAGCACACCCACGCAGCAAATCACACAACCGGTGCTCACTACATCTACCTTCAACTCTACCCCTACAGATGCTACATCTTACCCTAGCTCAACCCACAAAAGGTTCAAAAATCTGGCCAATATTTCACTACTCAATGCAACTGCCAACAAAGCTACCAAGACTATAGTAGATAGTACATCTACACAAGTTAGAATACAAGTAAACAGAGAGATAATCACAAAACTACCTATAGCCAAATCACTCAAACTAACCTCAAGCTTCTCACCACTGATGCTCCAGAAGATGACATGGAATGGGTCTTAGAAGTACATCTTAAGATTACTACACCCATCAACACCCTCTTTGACACAAACCTTTGGTTATATGATGCAATTGCAAAAGCTCTTGAGACCCCAGAAGGCATATATGACCTCATTAGCTACAAGCTAACTACTCACAACATGAATTATAAGCTACCGAGACAATTGTGCTCAAGTTTACTCACCAGAACACTAGATTCTTCACCACCTTTACACGTAACCGCAGGACCACCCCAGCACACCAAAAAGAATACACAAACCTCTTTAATACTGCTCTTACAACATATAAAAAAAACAACGAGATTACACTTACCAACACCACAACCCGCAACACTATCTACTCAATATTCAAAAAGATACTCATCTCACAATACCTCTTCAATATCAACTTCTCCAAAACAACGCACAGACAAATCTACAAAGCCATTCAATGCGCAAGAGGATTCCTGCAAATCAAAAATACTAGTGAAGAAATCCACAAAGAGATTAGAGCCCAAATTATTAAGGCTTTTGAAAATAAGCTTATACCATTACCTGACACACCCGCACAAATCTTCAGTAAAATCCTGGAGATTCTGCCATTCAAACTCCCTATTACACAGCGATCACATACTAGAGCTATAGTAAATGCTCTAAGAAGAATCTTCAAATTCTCAAAACTCCTAGAGATATACTTTGCAAAACTTTCTCCACTTCCTCCCCATTACAATGGCCTCATAGCAGCCTATGCCAACTATTCCCAATCTCTCACCGATCCTCCCTCCAACACCTAGCTACATACAAAAGAAAACTTGCTGACTTTTACATCATTACTAAAATCTCAGATACCTACTTCGGCCTGCCACCTCCCAAAAAACCACTACCTACCACCTACCAAGAGCTCAACCAAAAGTGTGCAAGTTCTTCCCATTCAACCAAGCCATCTCTACTATCCCACTTGCCAAAGTTGTTTCTCAGCTCAGAGAATACTACACCTTTAGGCTGCTCCCTAATGACTTTTTCACCACCAAACCTCTACTCCCAAAAAATACAAGCAAGATTAAAACCACATCCCTATTCAACTACCCTATTACTGAGGATGCTAAGGCAAGAGAGTTCATCAAACAAGTTTCTCCTTACTACTGAATCCTATTCCCAATTCTAGAGAAATTATGCAAGCAAATCCAACCAACAAACCTACTCTGCCAACCGCAGAAGAAATCACTGAACATCTTAACATTTCCATTCCTATCACAACCCCACAGCAACTTATAACTACAGTCAAGCTCCTTCGTAAATACTATTACTTTGCCCAGCTCCTATCTGAATAGATCCAAATTGAGAGTAGCCTCCCCACCCCAGCAGTAGAAACAAACCAAGCCACAAAGCAAGCCCTTCCCAATATTCCTAACACCATAGATGAAATTATTAATACCTTCTCCAAACAAGAAATTATCATCTCTCTCCCAATACAAAACCAACCAGACATTACTCCTATAATGAAAATCCTAAGACAGTTCTCACGATTAAGAAAATCCCAGACTCCCTATAGATCTTCCCCACTCCCTACTCCAAGTTGGAGTATCTTTAACAGTACACCCATGATCTCGTGCCCAAACACCCCCAGCACAGTCATGTCTTACACCAGTATAGTACCAATACCAGAGGACTCCACACATGACCCAGTACCCACAGAAGAGCCTAACACTACAGTAGCAGATGTCTCTACCGAAAAAGCCTCATTTACTAACAACAACACCCTTCCATTAGACAAACCAACTCCAATAGATACTAATGAACACTCTAATGAGTAATTCCTATAATACACATATCTCTACAACCCCTTAACCCAACAAAACAATACACAAAACTGTAATACTTCCCAAGCTAATACACCTCAACCAGCACTACTCCATCCATTAACCCTCTCGATTTGCATCTACAATGTACAAGGCCTTAATACAAATACCAAAAAAGAGACCTGGGAACACTACTGTTTGCAACAAGATTTAGATATTGTCTGCATTTCTGAAACTAAACTATCAGACAAAACAATTACACAAAAGCGCCTCAAGACCCAGCACTATACCTATCTCTGGTCCTGTACAAACAGTTCTAAAGCAGGAACAGCTATTATGGTCTGTAACATCCTCACTCCACATATTCATAGCATCCATACTGTAGCAGGATATGCTATCACCATTAACCTCTTCTTCAAACATAACTTCAAATTTCAGATTATCTCACTCTATCTCCCTAGCAACGATGCACAACTTTGACTACAGACCCAAAACACTATCATCTAGTGGTTGCAACAAGCCAAAGCACTAAACATTGCTCCAATAACCCTAGGAGACTTTAATGCATCTACAGAAAATATCCACTCCTAATCAATCAAATTCAAACTTCTTCAGCACTTTACATTCAACAACATGTATAATCTAGCCTCACACTCCCACAAATCTGCACCTAAATGGCATAGAGCCAATCTTAGCAGCAAAATTGACTTCATCTGGGCTTACCAACTAATTCTTCAATATCTCACTGACTATGATACAGATGACCCTAGCACCAGTACCCAAAGTGATCACAAAATTCTTATCTCCCATTGGCTCTTCCCTCATGCAACAGTAGGACAATGAAGACACAAAATACACACTCGCAAACAAGTCTTTGATTACAAGGCAATGACCCCCGATACATGGGAAATTTTACAAACCAAGTCAGCACGAATAAACACCAACACAACACACCCCTCACAACTACAACTTCAGAGTCTCTTGAAACCACATAGCACAGAATTCAAACTAGTCTTATTATAGCTGCACTTTAGCACATTCCCAACAAAAAGTTTGCAGTACGCAACTTCTACCATACATTTTCATCCAAGGCAACCCAGCTTCATCACAGCCTCAAAAAGCTCAGAAACATAATTAGAACAGTAAAACATCTAACAAAATTTAACCAACAGATTCCACCACACCTACACATGACTATTGATGAGCTCAACAGAC